>SNQJ01S0008278.1:0-12047 GCA_010110895.2 Picea sitchensis
TCATGCATGTTTTCTTTTGTTGTAAAAAATTGTTGTTTTCCAGTGCTAACCAGTTACAAGTGTTTTATTTTTCGCATATACTGACATATGGTTTAATGTACAGTGCAATAAAATCTCTCTCCGCGAAACAATAAATCATCTGGCATTTGACTTGACAGAAATATATTACTACCAAACAGATGATTATACAAACAACAGTGATACAAATATCTAGTAACATTGCTCAGGGTTCTGCAATCACCCATGCATCGCAACAGCATCCAGCTGCCCATCACAACAACAAAATGAGGGCATTTGTTAGACGTATTCACAACAGTAATGTTACAGCGTCCACCGCACTAACTGCTGCTGCCATTGCTCAGGAACAACACACATTTCAAGCAATGGCGGAACCCCAGAATTTTACCAATGATAGCAATATTGTTAGATTTTGTAGAGAAGGGCGATTGACAGAGGCCATAGACATGTTGCATCGCACAGACTCTCCACTCGGCTCCAGCGCCTACATGTCTCTGTTGAAGGCTTGTTCAGACAGGAAAGCAACCACACAAGGTAAGCAAGTCCATGCCCACCTACTTATCACTGGACTAAAACAAGACATTAGTATAGAAACTAAGCTTGTGAACATGTATGCCAATTTCGGCAGTTTTCAGGATGCACGCCAAGTGTTTGACAAAATACCTCAACCAAATGTGGAGATATGTGGTGCCATTATCAAAGGATATGTCTTGGGTGAGCTTTGGCAGGAAGTTATTGAAATCTATCACCTAATGCAAAGAATAGGTGTGGAGCCACACAATTTCACCATTCCTTTACTACTCAAAGCCTGCGCCCGCCTCGCAGATCTGCAAGAAGGCAAAGATATTCATGATTATATAATCAGAAGAGGACTCGAATGGGATGGATTCGTGGGGAATTCCCTTCTGGCAATGTATGCAAAATGTGGGAGTTTAGAGGATGCACGCCAAGTGTTTGACAAAATGTCTGAAAGAGGTGTTGTGTCATGGAATGCAATGATTGCAGGTTATCTACAGAATGGAGCGTGTGACGAAGCAGTGAAGCTTTTTAATGAAATGCAAATTGCAGGCGTAAATCCGAATAGCATTACGTGGAGCACTATGGTTGCTGGGTATGCGCAGAATGGGTGTTGGGATGAGGCTCTGGAATTCTTTCGTCAAATGCTACGGGCAGATGTGAAACCCATTTCAAACACGTTGGCCGGTGTTCTGTCAGCATGTGCTTACTTCAAGTCCCTGGAAAAGGGCAAAGAAGTTCATGATTATGCAATCAAAACTGGTTTTGAGTCCGATCTTTATGTTAGGGGTGCTCTCATTGACATGTATGCTAGATGTGGATGTATAGAGTTTGCAAGGAAATTGTTTGATAAAATGTCTGAGAGGAGTGTGGTCTCCTGGACTGTCATCATTGCTGGATATGTCCAGAACGGGTTTCCTAATGAAGCCCTGAAGCTCTTTAGTCAAATGAGAATGTCGGGAGTGAAGCCCAACAGTGTGACCATGGCCACTATTTTGCCACCTTGTGCTCATTTGGCAGCTCTGAAACGGGGTAAGGAGATCCATGGCTATATCATCAAATTTGGATTTGAATATGACATTTTCGCAGGGAGTGCTCTGATAGACATGTATGCCAAATGTAAAAGTATAGATTCGGCACTCCAGGTTTTTGATGAAATGTGTGCAAGAAATGTAGTCTCATGGAATGCAATGATTGCGGGATATACCCAGAATGAATATGCTACTGAGGCCTTGAAGCTCTTCCATCAAATGCATCTAACAGATGTACAACCTAGTTCTGTTACTGTTGCAACTATTCTTCCAGCATGTGGTCATTTAGCCGCTTTGCAACAGGGTAAGGAGATCCATGGTTATATAATTCGAAATGGATTTGAATTGGTAAATTTTGTGGGGAATGCATTGATAGACATGTATGCAAAATGTGGTAATGTCGAGTTAGCACGCCAACTATTTGATAAAATGTCTCCAAAAAATCAGATATCATGGACCACGATGATTGCAGGTTATGGCATGCACGGATTTGGGCTAGATGCCCTTGCATTATTTAACCAAATGAAACAGGCAGACATGAAACCAGATCACATCACGTTTGTCGCTGTCCTTTCTGCATGTAGCCATGCAGGTCTGGTGGATGAAGGATGGCAATACTTTGAGTCAATGCGTCAAGATTATGGCATTACACCCACAGTAGAGAATTACGCATGCATGGTCGACCTACTTGGCCGTGCTGGTCGCCTGAATGAGGCACGACACTTTATTGAGACTATGCCCATACAACCTAGTGCTGGTGTGTGGGGGTCTTTACTTGGTGCTTGCAGAATATATTGCCATATAGAGCTAGGAGAATATGCAGCAAGGCAGCTTTTTGAGTTGGAGCCTGAAAATTCTGGCTTTTATATACTGCTATCAAACATCTATGCCAAGGCTGGCAGGTGGGATGATGTAGCAAAGGTCAGGTCACTGATGAAAAGCAGGAACTTGACAAAGAGGCCAGGATGCACCTGGATTGAGGTCAAGAACAGGGTTCATACATTCCTTGTAGGAGATACATCGCATCCACAATCGGAGAAAATCTATGCAATGTTGGAGAGCTTAGCTGCACAGATGGAGGATGCAGGCTATGTGCCTGACACTGGTTTTGTGTTGCATAATTTGGAGGAGGAAGATAAGGAATTCCTTCTCTGTGGTCATAGTGAGAGGCTGGCCATAGCTTTTGGGCTCATCAGCACTAGTCCTGGGACAACTTTAAGGATTGCCAAGAATCTTAGAGTATGTGGTGATTGCCACAAAGCTACAAAGTTCATCTCCAAGATTGTAGAGCGAGAAATTATTGTGAGGGATTCAAACCGTTTCCACCATTTTAAGGATGGATGCTGCTCCTGTGGGGATTACTGGTGATGATAAATAATATAAGCAATGACTTTGAGTTTAAATTGGTAGCAAGCCTTTTCATGTTCCTTGCCTTGATCTCATTGTCTGGTTCTCTGGTTCTTTAGAATGAAACCAGTGACTGACAATATTGCCATTCAAGCAGCATCAAGTGTGCTGCATTGGCAATCATGCCTACTCTAGCCAAGCAATCTCAGCTCCAGAGTCCGGACCAAAGGTATTAGCATTTGATTAGGAGAGACTCAATCTGAAGAACCGAAGTAAATATTATATTATTTTTTAAGGTTTCTCAAGCTGGTATAACTACCCAATCAATCATCTGCGTAATCTTCAGAAATGGAAGAGAGCAAATCTTATGGAGAGGCTTTTCCATGTGCTTAAAGCTTTCAGCGCTGCCATCATTCATGGTGCATTTTGTCAATTCAGAAGGCCACCTCTTTGGTGAACTATCAGTGAATGCACCCTTGAAAATGGCTGACTCAGATTTAATCTTCCTCCTTAGTTAGGTGGCTAGAACAATAACATAAATACTTGTGAAATTGAAGCACTTTGTCATCCACCTGAAATGTTAACAAGAAACAAAGAAAACTCGTTCTGATAAAATAAATATTTGATTAAATTATCTGGTCTATCAGCCCTTAAAATTGTTTTGATCTGCATTGGCTCGATCTAGATGAGCTATTGTATCAGATGGTCTTGTAGGTCAATACCACCCCAGCAAGTGTTTAGTGGGGGTGTTGTATGCCATTTCTGTACGCGAATCTCAGGAGGCGAGATTTTTATACTAGGATAAAATTGTCCTAAGCTTACCACTATGATTTCCAAAATGGATATTTTGAGCAAGAGAGTTGGATGTTATAGTAAGAAATCTAGTAGCCTTAAGTATTTATACTTCGTTTGGGATTTGTTTATGTAATGAAAATGTACGAGGGATGATGGTCCGCTACATGTGTAGAGTCTGAAGTGTGAACATGGCATTCTAAAAAAGGTTCGGAGTTAAAAGGTTTGAAGGTGTACTCAAATTCTCAAAGTTTTTTATGGTCGCCATTTTAACATGTTTAAAGTTAGTATGTCCGGTTGTATATTTCTATATCACGCCATCATTTTTTTTCAATGCAATTTTGAACAATAATTGCAGTGATAGATGTCTCGGAAGAGAAAAGGGATAACTTATCATCAAAGATTCTTGGGGGTATTATCAAGTCCACACTAGTTTGTTTGATGCATCTGAAAATCGAAGTATATTTTTTTGTACTAATTTTTGGCAAAATTATACATTGCTTGACTTCAAGGCTATATACTTGTTGCATTGATCACAGACGAATTTGCAAACTTTTCCACACTACAATGCCATTGAGCATTCAATATAGAAAAAGTTCCTTCCATGACTCTTCTAAAATTAGTGCTAGTCAATGGTTCGGAAGACGAGATAAGGTCAAGGATCCAATTTTGCATATATGATAATTTTCCTCTTAAGTTTCATTCCATGATAACAATTCCTTGGCAGTGGGCCATTAATGGCTAGTCACATTACATTATTGTTCTTAGGATAGAGGATATTATGGTGGCCCAAGGTCAATCTTAACCTTGAATTCATACTTGGTAAACGGAGGAGAAAGCTGTAACGCAGAAGCAGACAAGGAAATTCATTCCCAAGTTATACCATTAGGTAAGTTTCAGAACTTTCTGATTAATGTGCCACTTTCTAACAGCATATTGTTTTATTGGCTATTTTATTGGGTTATGTCCATAAAGGCTACAACCCATGCTTGTTTGAGGGAAAACTTGGAGATACATGGCTGAAAGGACTTAGAAAATCTTGAGCAAAATCACCATCAAGATACCCTCTTAGAAGTATACATTTAAAAAACCATGGAGAACTCAATCAAGCTATACAAACGTCAAGATGCTTGACACGAAAATTAACTAATTATTTTTACTTGAAGGATAAAATAATGCTTACCGAAAGGTATGGTATGCCCCTCTCTATTTGACATGCATTCAGAAAATAAATACGTTGTGATGTTTTTTTAGCTATTTGCTAACAAATTGGGCCTACCTTTTGCCAAGATGCCATGTTTGGGAGGTATCTATTCCATCAAATTCACCCTTGTACATAGCCTTGCCTATTTGATATACGCTACGTTGGACTAATACCCTAGGCCCAATTAACCAAGAGGATATACCAGGATAACACAACATTAACATGATAACATGTTTTTAGGGGAATTCAACCATGGGCACATTGTGATGGCATCTTACCAACATTGAAATTATGGGATATTCAAAACACAAGCTACATTCAATTGTATCACCCTTTAAACTATAACAATTTAATCATTTAGATTCATAAGGAATTAAAGTGTGATCCAGGTTTGGCTAATTATAATTTGAATAGATAAAATATTCAAGTAATTATTAGAAAATTCTTTTAACCCAATCTCGATATAGGTATATCATGTCACGGGGATAAATAAGAAATTAAAGTGTGATCCAGGTTTGGCTAATTATAATTTGAATAGATAAAATATTCGAGTAATTATTAGAAAATTATTTTAACCCAATCTTGATATAGGTATATTATGTCACGAGGCTGCTAACTTTTAAGTGTAAGACAATAATTTGATTATCTTGTTTTATAGTTATAAAACTAGAGGGATTTTGGTAAGTGCTTAGTGTAGCATTGAGAGGGTTTTAAATCTTCAAGGCGAATCATCTTGGATTATTTGGTTGTAAAAGATAGGATCATTCAAGATGGTGAACCTTGAGGGGTTTAAATACCTCTTGGTGTTACAATGGGGATGGATTGAGATTAGTTTTAGCAATGCCATTTGCCACGACAATGTAAATGTTAGAATGGTCTCAATGCTTCTTCCATGGCTGAGGTGCATTATCATTTTTTGCAGTCATATACACAAGATGCACTACATTCATCAAATTTTGTTGTGATGAAGGTTTTAAAATGTAATTGACTTGAAGGAATTGTAGAGGACAAGATTGTTTGGAAAGTGAAAGGAAGGTATGGGCAAAGTGAATTTTAAGTTTAATTCTAACTTAGTAAGGCATTCGTGTGTGTGTGTGTGTGTGTGCATTTTCTTTTTCCTTATCCCAATCATTCAAGCACCTAAAGTCATTGTAGGGCCAATCGACCAAGTTGGACCCAAATGTTTGGAATCACCATTGAAGGATAGGATGCCCTCTTCTTGTTTGGAATGTTGCATGTATTTCCTCTAGCAAAAAGCCCCCGTATTTTCTCTAGCACAAACCACGAGGTCGGCTAGTGAAGGTTGAACCACACTAAGTCACGTCCGATTGTAGTTGACATGTATGCACTATAAGTGTTAATAGTTTCTAGGAATATGCAACTTTGTAGCACCAACCAATCCTATCATAGGCTTTATCAAAATCAACTTTGAGGAATATGGAACTTTGTTGAATCTCTCTAGCCCATTCCATAGCTTCTCAAACAAAACGCATTGTATCTAAATAAATCTTCCTCGAAAAAACTAATTTGCTCTTGTCTGGAAATGCAAGTAGCAATTTTCCAAAATCGGATAACCAATGCTTTGGCTAGGCCTTTATAGGAGACGGTGAGCAATGTTACAGGATGCCACCCACTAATCTAGTTTCTGGAAAAATTCTTCAAAATGAGTTTAATCAAGCCTTGGATAAAAAATTCTGACAATTTCCCTTGGGAGAAAGCCTCCTTAACCATCTAATACAAGTCTTCACCCATAGTCTCCCACATTATTTTAAAAAAATCACATCATTGGCCATCAAGACTAAGAGATTTGTTGTTCTTTCTTGAGTTTAGGGCAACAAGAAGTTCATCGTAAGTAATCTCACCATTCAATACATCTCTTTCTATAGGAGAGACCTTATTTGGATTAACATTATAGCATTGGTTCGTGGCATCCACTGGAGGAGTTTGTTTCCATTAAATCAAATATTTGAATCTTGCTCGTTTCCCACTTCACATCCTTGTCTTAGGATAACTTGATATGAGATTGCTCTCTTTGTAAGCCTAACCCATCCCCTCAATAATCTAAGTCCTCAGGGATAACGTCTCAAAGGCCCGTGAAGGATTCTTTAGATCTTACTTAGTAACACAATATTTCTTCTTCTTAAGGCATGGCTAACACTAGAATAGGGTCAAGAAAGAAAAACATCTCAAAGTAGGGTTGATCTACCCCATTCTCAGTGTAATCCCTCTTAGAATATGGATATAGATAAAGAATGTCAAATAAAATATAACAAACAAAAGGACATCAAGTTTGAGTCCTTTTAGATATGAAAAGGGCATCAAGAGGGAGAACAATAATTCATGTCCTAACTTACAAAGACATGATTAAATACCATCTTGGACACAAGCTTGTAATGTTGGAGATTTTGTTACTAATAACAAGTTCACGGATCTAGTGAATGAATCTCATCTTAAATGAAGTTGTAATGAACTTATCTTGGAACATGAGAGGGATGACCTTCTTGAGCTAAAAGATGTAGGTAAGCATTGTTTTGAAGGATGTTATGCCTAATGTTGTCTTTCTATGAGAGGTTAAATGTAATGTCCCTTTTCCATTGATGACTCCACGAGGAGTGACTCAGTACCCTATATTGATTCCCGTAAGCTATAGTTGAGAGAAAAAATGAATAAAAGAATTATTTAGTGTCATTTACTAGAAAATCCTAAGTTGAAAGTGACGTTAAGTAATAAAGTGGAAAAAATGTGATTAAGTGACTTAAAAGAATAATTAAAGTCAAAACTTAAGAAAAGTCACTTTAATTAAATAAAGTGAATGAGAAGAATAATTAAAGTCAAAAATTAGGAAAAGTCACTTTAATTAAAAAAGGAATGAGGAATTCAGAAATCGAGCATCAAGTATGTGAGGATAAATCCTAACTCCTCCTCCCATTATCAACATCATATCATGAATCAATATAAATTCATCTACCGGTGGACTTTGTGGATTCCCAAGGAGTAAAGTCCAATTACAATGATTGATTCGTTGCATTATCAATTTAGTTAATCTGAGGATCATCCAGACTCCACTGTCCCTTCGGATTGTAAGTGTATATAACATTGGATCCAACGTAGGATCTTTCAATTTGCAGGAGGTCTCACGCTGAAGATCTCCTCCCTTGGTGCTGAGGGCGGAGTTACAGGATTGGATCCCGTAGGAGCTAAGGTCTCAGGAGGGATTCCATCCCATCGCATAACAATAGATAGCACTTTAGTGTACGCAAATCATTCACCGCAGCGGTAGTGTATCTCCATCCAATAACATATTTGACTCTGGCCAGTCAGCATTCCTCAAGCTGCAATATGCCTGGGATTCTCCATCCAAGAATATATCAATCCTTGTATTGCCGTGGCGCATTCTCGCCATGCAAATTGCCTCCAATCATAGTAATGCAAATGATCTTCCATCCAATAGCACCGGATTCCACGTAAACATATCATTCCAAGCATGTACATGGCTATTCTCAATCGCATACGCAACGTGAGGGATTCTGTACTCAAACAACATATATTTGACCTTGGTGTAATGCAACGCATTCCTCATGCAGTGTATCTTCCATTCAACAACTTATTTGGACTTGCATGCAACAAACCACTCTCACATGTAGCAGTGCATCCTAGACTATTTCCTTTGCATGCATGTGTATTTCAAGTTAGATCTAGCCTTATAAAGATCAATCTAAAGAGTTTTGAGCAGTTTAGTAGTGTCTTGCTCATATTCCAATATTCCATTTATTGTAATTTCAGTCTTTACCATTAATGCAATAAAGAACATTGTTATGGAAACAAAACTATTTGCATGCAGTCAAAACAAACTTAACACCCCAAACATTATGAGTTTAGACTAAACCGGATCCAGAATCCTTGAAACCACATTTAGAAACCCAAAGAAACTCCAGTCATATAGCCAAATCAATATTTGAGATATTCCACTAAATCTTAAAGGTATTGAATTAAGATGCCAAACAAATTATTATTGGAATGGCTCTTTGGGTTGATAGATCATCTATAGGGATGAAGAAGGGTGGTTCTTTCTTATTCTCTATGCAATTATGTTGTGGCACATGATTCAAATTTCTCCAAGATAATGTCTGTCTCTGGGTGACTACTTTTGCTCCGGTTATGCCCAAAATTCTTCATACGAGAGAACAACATTTTGCGAGTGGCTTAAGCCTCTTCACTTCCAAACACATATCACTGTTAATATGGTAGAATGGACTCGAGATAATGGAGGAAGAAATGACTTCTTCATTGTAGATATAAGAAGCAATCTCTTGTAAATTTTGACCTAAATTGAAAGAAGAGAGACTTGGATTATGGAAACTAGTTCACTTGGTTTAAGGCAAGATAGGAAACATGTAGGTTCAATTAGATAGATTTTATGGTCCTAGAGAAGGGTTCGCTTATGCAAGGAATCTCTCACCTATTAATGTTTTGATCAATGTAGTTCATTTAAACCACCATCCTATTTGAACCATTGTTTATTTTGACATGAGTTAAGATGATTTTACTTTCTCTTACTTTAAGTTGAACATCTCATTTAGATTTTGAAGAGTTTCTTATTCCGATCCATAGTGTTTGGAATCTTTTCCCCATACCTCAAGGGAAAGACGCTAAATTCTACATTGAGAGTTTGTCATTCATAACACTATTTAAAATAGTTTATTTAACATACTTTCTCCTTTAGATTTGATCTCTCTATTTAAGATGGTTTCTAGCATATTTGTTCTAACATTATTTGGTTATGTTAATGAGTATGCACATAAGAAATAAATAATCTTTGATAATAAATCATTTTTTTACAATGAACGCTGGTCCTTTATAATTTTTTTTCTTTTTCTTTTCTATATTTTTTAATATAGTTTTCTAACTAGCTTTCATGAGATGATATGAGAGATTCCATTATTTTAACAAGCTTGTATTGCAAACACAATCCCTGCCAAATAAATGATTAAACATGTATGATGTTGAAGTAAATACAAAATATTTTTTTATTAATTCGATTAATTATATCCCTGCCACTACACCTTCTATTAATTATATCCCTGTGGTTGTAGCTTGCACCTTTTTATCAACTGCAGTGACATGTCATGTCAAGACGCCTGTTGCAGTGCATCGACTACAGTGAAATGTCAGACGTCTATTTGATGTAGCAGAGGTTACTTCTAAGACCGTATGTTTGCATTTATGAACAACCGTCGGCTCGGCAATAAGAGTTTCATTTCAATAGCGAATAAGATCTTTCCAAAAAGGATTTTAAATAATTGAAATAAATAAATAAAATCCATTGCTAAGGTGTGACATTAGAAAAATATACAAATTTTTGGTCAATGCCTGGATTAATATATAGTCAAGGGTCAACTCATCGCTATATACCAGCCTATCGAAGAGGTATAATAAAATATACACATTAAAAATATCATTTTTTTAAAAATAAGTTATCTTTAACAATAAATGTCGTTTTTTTGTATTTTATTTATTTATTTTCAATTCAAAAATAAATTATCTTTAACAATAAATGTTGTTTTTGTATTTTATTTATTTATTTTCAATTATGTAATATCAATGTTATAGGCATATATACATTTGACAATTATTAATCTTTAATTTTTTTATTTTATAACATCATAACTTAAATTTGGTACTTTTACCACTATATCATGAGATAACTAGACTATAACACACCCCATTATCAAGACACTTGGTTGTGCATGCCTTGCTTGAGCTCATATATATATATATATATATATATATATATAAACAGAGCTAGACATTATGTTCATACACATATTCATGCGACAATAGACACATACATGTAATTATGATAAATTTCAGACATGTACCTAAACACGACATTTAAACATAGCATGTAAAGTTAACATAGATTTGATATTTATTTTTTTATGAGAAGACCACCAAACTACATGTAGATCTTCCACGAACCTCCCAACCTTACACCACGTTGATCCAAGCTATCAGTAGTGGGTCACCCCCGAGCTGGGACTAAACTCCACCCAAGGTAAAGGAAATCCTAGGCTAGGCTGATATTATGGAAAACTGCACAACGCTACAGGAAGGATTCCCTCCAAGGAGCCTACTTACGCCCACCACTCGTAGACTCCCATTCCCCACATTCATGTCCCACCCCGGGAATATACACCTTCAT
Organism: Picea sitchensis; assembly: GCA_010110895.2. Classification (NCBI taxonomy): domain Eukaryota; kingdom Viridiplantae; phylum Streptophyta; class Pinopsida; order Pinales; family Pinaceae; genus Picea; species Picea sitchensis. The sequence goes on from SNQJ01S0008278.1 coordinate 11,111, forward strand.
TGTTCCACAGTCCATCGGTTGCTCCACTTCCCTTCCAGGGCTTCAACAACAAGCTGGATCAGGAATTCTCGGAGCGTTGTAGCTGTTGTTGGGCTCCCTCCAGGAGAAATCATTTCCCTAGCAATCTATCTCACCTAGAGAGAGTTGCTTACAGGCCTGACAACCTGCTTCTTCAACCACAGGGCTGACAACCCGCCTCTTCAAACCACAGTAGCAAAAACGGCTAAGGCAAAGGACGACTTAACAAAGTACAGAGGTTCACGATAGCAAAGGGTTCAACAATGGCAGAAATGACTGACTGCGTCCCTGCTCCGTACGTGAATGCATGCATGGAAAGGATAGAATGGAATTTTCCCCATAAATATTTAACAATAAATGTTGTTTTTGTATTTTATTTATTTATTTTCAATTAGATAATATCAATGTTATATGCATATATAAATTTGAAAATTATTAATCTTTAATTTTTTTATTTTCTAATATCATAACTTAAAATTTTGTAATTTTTACCATTATATCATTAAATGAGATACACATAAAAAAATATTAATATATCATAATAAATTATTTTTAACAATAAATGATGTTTTTGGTATTTTTATTTATTTTTTAATTTGATAATATGAATATTGTAAATATATATATATATTTGACAATTATTAATCTTTTTTTTTCATTTTTTAATTAGTATTTTTATCATAAGATGAATTATCTTTATTTTTTTCATTTTTTAATTAATATTTTTACCATAAGATGAATTTTTTACATGGTGTTAGAATGTGTTATCAGTTATTTTTTTAACCAAATTGAATTAATAAGTTGTTTTTTAACCCTTTTCATAATGTTTAATTTAATATATAATTTATTTAAAATAATAATAAAAAAATTGTTAATTTGAAAAACCTAAAACACTTCTAAAATATAATGCCCCAAATAG
>SNQJ01S0008278.1:12946-41244 GCA_010110895.2 Picea sitchensis
ATTTCCTTTGCATGCATGTGTATTTCAAGTTAGATCTAGCCTTATAAAGATCAATCTAAAGAGTTTTGAGCAGTTTAGTAGTGTCTTGCTCATATTCCAATATTCCATTTATTGTAATTTCAGTCTTTACCATTAATGCAATAAAGAACATTGTTATGGAAACAAAACTATTTGCATGCAGTCAAAACAAACTTAACACCCCAAACATTATGAGTTTAGACTAAACCGGATCCAGAATCCTTGAAACCACATTTAGAAACCCAAAGAAACTCCAGTCATATAGCCAAATCAATATTTGAGATATTCCACTAAATCTTAAAGGTATTGAATTAAGATGCCAAACAAATTATTATTGGAATGGCTCTTTGGGTTGATAGATCATCTATAGGGATGAAGAAGGGTGGTTCTTTCTTATTCTCTATGCAATTATGTTGTGGCACATGATTCAAATTTCTCCAAGATAATGTCTGTCTCTGGGTGACTACTTTTGCTCCGGTTATGCCCAAAATTCTTCATACGAGAGAACAACATTTTGCGAGTGGCTTAAGCCTCTTCACTTCCAAACACATATCACTGTTAATATGGTAGAATGGACTCGAGATAATGGAGGAAGAAATGACTTCTTCATTGTAGATATAAGAAGCAATCTCTTGTAAATTTTGACCTAAATTGAAAGAAGAGAGACTTGGATTATGGAAACTAGTTCACTTGGTTTAAGGCAAGATAGGAAACATGTAGGTTCAATTAGATAGATTTTATGGTCCTAGAGAAGGGTTCGCTTATGCAAGGAATCTCTCACCTATTAATGTTTTGATCAATGTAGTTCATTTAAACCACCATCCTATTTGAACCATTGTTTATTTTGACATGAGTTAAGATGATTTTACTTTCTCTTACTTTAAGTTGAACATCTCATTTAGATTTTGAAGAGTTTCTTATTCCGATCCATAGTGTTTGGAATCTTTTCCCCATACCTCAAGGGAAAGACGCTAAATTCTACATTGAGAGTTTGTCATTCATAACACTATTTAAAATAGTTTATTTAACATACTTTCTCCTTTAGATTTGATCTCTCTATTTAAGATGGTTTCTAGCATATTTGTTCTAACATTATTTGGTTATGTTAATGAGTATGCACATAAGAAATAAATAATCTTTGATAATAAATCATTTTTTTACAATGAACGCTGGTCCTTTATAATTTTTTTCTTTTTCTTTTCTTTATTTTTTAATATAGTTTTCTAACTAGCTTTCATGAGAGATTCCATTATTTTAACAAGTTTGTATTGCAAACACGATACCTGCCGAATAAATGATTAAACATGTATGATGTTGAAGTAAATACAAAATAATTTTTTATTAATTCGATTAATTATATCCTTGCAACTGCACCTTCTATTAATTATATCCCTCTGGCTGCAGCCTGCACCTTTCTATCGACTGCAGTGACATGTCATGTCAAGACGCCTGTTGCAGTGCATTGACTACAGTGAAATTTCAGACGCTTGTTTGATGTAGTAGAGGTTACTTCCGAGACCGTATGTTTGCATTTATGAACAGTCGTCGGCTCGACAATAAGAGTTTCATTTCAATAGCGAATGAGATCTTTCCAAAAAAGATTTTAAATAATCGAAATAAATAAATAAAATCCATTGCTAAGGTGTGACATTAAAAAACTATACAAATTTTTGATTAATGCTTGGATTAATATATAGTCAAGGGCAAACTCATCGCTATATACCAGCCTATCAAACAAGTATAATAAAATATACACATTAAAAATATCATTTTTTTTAGAATAAGTTATTTTCAACAATAAATATTGTTTTTTGTATTTTATTTATTTATTTTCAATTCTGTTATGTCAATATTATAGGCATATATAAATTTGACAATTATTAATCTTTAATTTTTTTATTTTATAACATCATAACTTAAATTTGGTAGTACTTTTACCATTATATCATGAGATAACCAGAATATAACACACCCCAGTATTAAGCCACTTGGTTGTGCATGCTTTGCTTGAGCTCATATATATATATAGAGAGAGAGAGAGAGCTAGACATTATGTTCATACACATATTCATGCAACAATAAACACATACATGCAATTATGATAAATTTCAAACATGTACCTAAACACGACATTTAAACATAGCATGTAAAGTTAACATATATTTGGTACTTATCTTTTTATGAGAAGACCACCAAACTGTATGCAGACCTTCCACGAACTTCCCAGCCTTAGACCATGCTGATCCAAGTTATTAGTGGTGGGTCACCCCCGAGTTGGGACTAAACTCCACCCAGGGTAAAGGAAATCCTAGGCTAGGCTGATACTATGGAAAACTGCACAATGTTATAGGAAGGATTCCCTCCAAGGAGCCTACTTACGCCCACCACTCGTAGACTCTCATTCCCCACATTCATGTCCCACTCCGGGAATATACACCTTCATTGTTCCACAATCCATTGATTGCTCCACTTCCCTTCCAGGGCTTCAACAACAGGTTGGATCGGGAATTCTCAGAGTGTTGTAGATGTTGTTGGGCTCCCTCTAGGAGAAATCATTTCCCTAGCAATCTCTCTCACCTAGAGAGAGTTGCTCACAGGCCCGACAACCTGCTTCTTCAACCACGGGCCTGACAACCCGCCTCTTCAAACCATAGTAGCAAAAACGGCTAAAGCAAGGGATGACTTAACAAAGTACAGAGGTTCACGATGACAAAGGGTTCAACAATGGCAGAAATGACTGACTACGTGCCTGCTCCATACATGAATGCATGCATGGAAATGATGGAATGGAATTTTCCTCATAAATATTTAACAATAAATGTTGTTTTTATATTTTATTTATTTATTTTCAATTAGATAATATCAATGTTATATACATATATAAATTTAACAATTATTAATCTTTAATTTTTTTATTTTCTAACATCATAACTTAAAATTTTGTAATTTTTACCATTATATCATGAAATGAGATACACAAAAAAAATATTAATATTTCATAATAAATTATTTTTAACAATAAATGATGTTTTTAGTATTTTTTTTTTTAATTTGATAATATGAATATTGTAAACATATATAAATTTACAATTATTAATCTTTATTTTTTTCATTTTTTAATTAGTATTTTTATCATAAGATGAGTTATTTTTATTTTTTTTCATTTTTTAATTAGTATTTTTACCATAAGATGAATTTTTAACATGATGTTAGAATGTGTTATCAGTTATTTTTTTAACCAAATTGAATTAATAAGTTGTTTTTTAACCTTTTTCATAATGTTTAATTTAATATATAGTTTATTTAAAATAATAATAAAAAAATTGTCTATTTGAAAAACCTAAAATACTTCTAAAATATAATTCCAAATTTTTAACATGGTGTTAGAATGTGTTATCAGTTATTTTTTTAACCAAATTGAATTAATAAGTTGTTTTTTAACCTTTTTCATAATGTTTAATCTAATATATAGTTTATTTAAAATAATAATAAAAAAATTGTCTATTTGAAAAACCTAAAATACTTCTAAAATATAATTCCAAATAGTTCTTTTTTTTAGATTTAGAAAAAACTAAAACACCATTAAAAATATAATTCCAATTAACTTATATAACTATACCAAACATCTAAATTACCACCTAATTTTATACCTAAAAGTTCATCAAACAATTCAATTTGAAATGATCTTTTTTGAAAATGACATTGTTATTGTGTAACGATTATAAAAAAAAAGGTAGCTTTTCCGTGTGGAGCTTCCCACCCTCTTAACATATTTTCAATGAAGGAAGGATTACACAGTTTCTTTCAATTATGAAACATTTCGCTTGATATTTACAGTTAACAATGGCAGCAATCTCACAATATTCTGTACTTTATCATGATTTTGGAGTGAGCATGTTTGTTATATGGGTTCTTTACAGAGTACTCGAAGACTTACATATGTACCGTGCATGCCAATATTCTCATTGCCGCCATTGTTAACATTATCATTCTCTGTCCCCAAACCAAAACTGAACCATACCAACAGCCTCCACAACAAATGCAGGGATGGTTCATTGAAGGAAATATTGGGCATTTTGCATGACAGAAGCCATCGAGGTCTACCAATTGATCCGGATAATTACGCTGCTCTATTGCAAGCCTGTGTTGATATCCATGCGTTCTCAGAGAGCAAACAAGTTCATGCCCACATCCTGATAAACGGATTTGAGGAAAATCTGTTTTTAGGATTCAAACTTGTGAGCATGTATGCACAATCTGGAAATATTTCGGATGSACGCCAAGTATTTGACAAAATACACGAACGAGGTGTTATTATTTGGAACGCCATCATCAGAGGATATGGCAGGAAAGGGCTCTGTGAGGAGGTCCTAAGGCTGTATTATCAAATGCAACAAGAAGGGATAAAGCCAGACAATTTCACCTTTCCCATTGTGCTCAAGGCATGTGCTGGGCTATCGGCTCTGCAAGAGGGCAAAGAGATTCATCATCATATAATCAGAAATGGCCTTGAGTCTGATGTTTATGTGTGCACTGCCCTGGTCGACATGTACTCCAAGTGCGGCAGTGTAGAAGCAGCATGCCAAGTCTTTGACCAAACGTCTAAAAGGGATGTGGTTTCATGGAGTGCAATGATTTCTGGGTTAGCTCAAAATGGATTTGCAAATGAAGCTTTAACTGTTTTCCATCAAATGCAACTGGCAGACATAAAACCCAATGCAATAACCATGGTTAGTGTGTTATCAGCATGCGCCCATTTAGCAGATCTACAACAAGGTAAGTGGATCCATGATTATATTATTAGAAGCGGATTTGAATTGAATATTTCTGTGGAGACTGCGCTTATGGATATGTATGCCAAGTGCGGAAGAATAGAGCTTGCCCGGCAATTGTTTGACAAAATGTCTACGAGAGATGTGATTTCATGGAATGCAATGATTGCGGGTTATGTCCAGAATGGACAAGCCATTGAAGCAGTGAGACTCTTTCGTCGGATGGAAATGGCCAATTTGAAATCCAATTCAGCTACCATTGCGAGCGTGCTCCCTGCATGTGGCCATTTAACCAGTCTGCATGAAGGCAAGAAGATCCATGATTATATTATCAGAAATGGGCTTGAATCAGATGTTTCTGTGGGGAATTGCCTTGTAGCTATGTATGCCAAGTTTGGAAAAATCGAGGTTGCACGCAAGTTCTTCCACAAAATGTATGAAAGAGATGTGGTCTCATGGAATGCCATGATTGTTGGGTACACGCAGAATGGACTTGCCAATGAAGCTTTGGCACTCTTTCATGAAATGCAATTGGGTGATGTTAAACCTAATTACGTCACTATGGTCAGTGTGCTTCCAGCATGTGCTTATTTAGCAGCTAGGCAACAAGGTATGTGGATCCATGTTTACACAATTAAAAGAGGAATGGGGTTAGATGTTTCTGTGGGAAATGCCCTTGTAGACATGTATGCTAAATGTGGAAACTTAAGGGTTGCACGGCAAATGTTTGACAGAATGTTGAAAAAAGACAAGGTCTCATGGAGTATAATGATTGCAGCATATGGAATGCACGGGCATGGTGAGGATGCAACTGAACTTTTCACCCAAATGCAACAGGTAGGAATAAAGCCAGACCACGTCACCTTCATCAGTGTCTTATCTGCATGCAGTCGTGCAGGCTTGGTGGATGAGGGCCTTCGATACTTCGAATGCATGAGTCAAGATTATGGCATTGCGCCCACCTTGGAGCACTGTGCTTGCATAGTTGATCTTCTTGGTCGAGCCGGGCATATGAAAGAGGCACGCACCTTTATCAGGCAAATGCCAATAGAACCTGATGCTGGTGTGTGGGGAGCACTGCTTGGTGCCTGCAGAATTCACCACAATATTAAGCTAGGAAAACATGTTGCAAAACATCTTATTAAGTTAGAGCCYGAGAACGCTGCAAACTATGTACTGTTGTCAAACATATATGCTACAGCTGGAAGGTGGGATGAAGTGATGAAGGTGAGAGCAATGATTAAAGGCACTAAATTGAAAAAGAGTCCAGGATGCAGCTGGATCGAGGTCAAGAACAGAGTTCATTCATTTGTTGTTGGAGACAGATCGCACAAACAATCAGAGCAGATATATGCAATGGTGGATTTATTGGCTGGGAAGATGAAAGATGCAGGGTATATGCCCGACCGGAGTTTTGTGCTTCATAATGTTGAGGAAGAAGAGAAGGAAGACGTTCTTTCTACCCACAGTGAGAAGCTGGCCATCGCATTTGGGCTTATTAGCACAAGCCCCGGGACACCTATACAGATTACCAAGAACCTCCGTGTATGTGGTGACTGCCATATGGCTATTAAATTTATGTCCAAGCTTGTCGAACGAGAACTTATTGTGAGGGATACAATCCGCTTCCATCATTTTAGAGATGGATTGTGTTCCTGTGGAGATTATTGGTAGTGCTGATATAAATGAAAGCACATAAGCATGTGAAACTACAGACTCTGCATATGACTGAGTTGGCAGCCCTTGTTATCCTTTTGTATTTGTTGTATTGCAATACAGTAATTGGAGGTCCAGGGTATAAAAGTTTGAAAACAAAGGAGAAAGCGTCTCTATTTGTTGTATTGCAATACAGTAATTGGAGGTCCAGGGTATAAAAGTTTGAAAACAAAGGAGAAAGCGTCTCTTGGCCTATACATGGCAAATCATTATAGAAATCTTGAGATGGCAAGAAAATTGATGCCATACCCTGACCCCCCTCCCCAACAGAGAGAGAGAGCGAGCATTTAGTAAAAGGTTTTGGTCAATGTTTATATAAACAAGATCCTGTCCTAGCATGTCAGATTGTATGTTTGGCTGGCATTGTTCTATGATTTCACTTAGACAAGAAACCGTGACAGATTAGTGTATCTCATGTCCCAATCATTTCTAAAATGAAAATCTAAATGGAAAGATTGCCGTATCCTGCATCTGGGCTCAGAACCTGCAAGATGACCTGTTGCAGAACCTTCAAACTTTTCTTTCTTCCACAAACATGCCTCATAAACATGCCTCATAGAACCATGAATTTTAACATTCTTGCTGCTTATATCACATGGTTCAGGTTCAAATTCAGATTTGGCAACCATGAAATTTGGATAAAATTCGAGTTGTTGGACAAAATTCAGATAAAATTCAGCATTACCTTTGTTGATATATAAATTTCAAAAGTTTGAATATATATATATATATATATATATATATATATATATATATATTCCAGGTTACAAAGCTCGTGGAAAACGCCGAGTACTTCCCCTCATTTCAAAGATGGTACCTAGGGTAAACCCTAGAATCTTCAGGGCACAAGACCGGTAACAATAGGGCTCGAAGCCATTACAACAATATACTTGTTATGAGTTCGACATGTCACTTGTAGGAATTTCTGGGTGGAGAGGAAAACAATCATTCCTCCCAACAACCCAAGCTAAACTATATATATTTTACATGTAAGCTAAAATATATAAATATATATATATATATATTCTTATGTGTTTAATGATTAAAATTTATTGTTCTATGAAAATTCCTCCCAACAATCCAAGCTAAACTATATATATATGTGTGTTTTCAATGATTGAAAATTGTGGTTCTTTAAAAATTAGCCTTGAGACTCACCTTTAAAATTCAACGAACCCAACAAATTTCATTTTTTTGAGATTTAGCAAATTTCGAATCTCTTCGACAAAATCCTTCCAACCTTGTGACTTAGCTTGCTGCAATCTTAACTACCCCTAACATGACAAATACATAGATTGCACCATTGTAAGTATTCATACTGCACTATTTACAACCACGGTTATCAGAATTGCCCACCCAGGGTGTTGATCCTGCTCCTGGTATGGAATGAAATCAGGGATTCATTTTCGAATTTGCAGGAGTCCCCATTTTTTGAATCAAAACCATTTCTAGTGTTAGGGTCCATTTCTTGGTGAGATGGATCTGTTTTCTTTTGTTAAAAACAAATCGCTGACATTAAAAAAAAAGAAAGAAAAAAATAAGTGCAGGAAAATGTAAACATGGGATTCCCTGAGAGTGCAGGGTATTTTTGGAGGGAGAGGATTAGTGATTTCCCATAGAACCCCAAAACCAAATAAAAAACCTAATTTCATCATTGTTAACTTGCGTTCGCAACTTTGAGAGCACTAGCTATGGTTTGGAGAGTAGCATTTGGAAAGCACAATAACAACAAGGATCTGGAGAGCACAATCCACATTAAGAGCATAGATTTTTCAGACCATCATCCAACACTTTCCTTTCGCGAGTTTCAAGTGCAAGATTGAAGGCAAACCCAAAGAAATCTTTTGTGTGTGTGCAGGTACAAAACCCTCATTTATTCTTCATTTCTTTGTTCATTTTTACTTTTCTTCTATATTTTTCCAATGGCCTCACTTTCATCACATCGAGCTGGTCGTGGAATTTGTGGTGCAGGGAGAGGAGATGGTAACTGTAAAGAAAATCAGTGGCAAAGTTATCCCATTGATCCTCTTCCATGGAAGTATGTGACAAAAATGAAGAAGAAATAAATAAATTAGAGTGGAAGTTGCTTGTGGAGTTGCAGCAATTGTAAAAAAAAATTGTGGCCTCGTATATATGGTTAAAGCCCATTTGCTTTGGCTTTCTAATGATGGAGTTCATCAAATATCACCCAAAAGATGTGGATCAGTTTCTAAAGGAGAATGATGTCGCCCAGTGAATCCAGGCTGAAAAGAGACACATCAAGCAAGCAACCTCAAAAAGGGGACAACAAGTTCCCTTTGTTGTGGAGGAGACCTGTAAGAGAAGTAACACCGAACCCTTGGCAAAAGTTCCCCTTCATAGATAGTTCAGTTGCGGGACTATATTTTTATGTGAAATACCCCTCAATCTAGTGTGGTCTCCATATTGGCAAGACATGCTTAGGGCAATTAATGAAGCACCTTGGGGTTACAACGTGCCAAACTTTGAGAGACTATGCATTTCCCTTCTATGGGTCCATGGAGGGAGTGCTGGAATCAATTTGTGCCAGCTGAAGTTGTAATGGCGTGTCATTATTTTTTATGGTTGGACTAATAAAACCAATAGGCCATTGGCAAATATTATAGTAATGTCTCCTTCAAGTCCATATTTTTCATGGGTGACAAATGCTTTAGGGGAAGTGAAGATTGTTGAATAAATTGTGGATAAAATTTCAACAGCAGTGGAGATTGTGGTACCTTTAATCATCAAGCAAGTCATCGAAAACAGTGTTTTCATACAAAGTAGGTGGTGCCATTATTAAGGATAGACATGACCATATGTTTTATATCCATGTGTGGTTCATAATTTAAATATTGTTTTTAAATTTATTGTTGTAAAAATTCAATGGATGAAAAATATATGCAAAGTAAAAGAAATTCATATATTTATTACTAACCACCAACATGCACAAGCTATATATAAAATTTTTGTCAATCTCCAACTTCCAAAGGCTGGAGAAACCAAATTTGCATTCCACTATATAATGATTAAGTAATTAGTAGACATGAAGACAACTTTGTCTTCCATGGTTAGTCCATGGTGGCAAAGATAAAAATCTCCAAATTTGCATTCCACTATATAATGATTAAGTAATTAGTAGACATGAAGACAACTTTGTCTTCCATGGTTAGTCCATGGTGGCAAAGATAAAAACAAGGCAACGTTGAAAAATTAGTCTCAATGAGAAATATTGTTCTTGATGAGGTTTGGTGGGGTTAAATTGAGTTTTTATTTCCATAATGATGTCACTAATTGATTTGATATGGCTTTCTGATATGGATGTGCCTATTTTAGGTGGCATTTATAAGGGTAACAACTATATGTTGGGAGGAATTTGCTAAGTTCCTGGGATTGAAACCTATTTTTAGTGGCACCATAGTGGACATCATCATTAGTAGATGGAATAAATACAATACCCATCTTTTTTTTAGCATATACATTGAACCCAAAAAACTATCATGGGGCATGCTTGGCTAAATTTGGGGGTAAAGGGAGTGCCCCAAACAAAGATACAGAAGCCAATGGTTTTAGAGCAACATTTTCTAAGATTTTTCCTAGCCTGATGGAGCTCTTGGAGCTAAAGAGCTAGTTTGATCATTCATCACAAAAGGTGGTTAGTTTGGAAGCGTAAATGTACTTGTTGATGGGGGCACTCTAAAGCCTCTCGCATGATGGTCATAATATGATGCTCATACCCCATAATTTCAAACCATTGCCTTTATAGTTCTTTCACAAGTTTCTTTGAAAGCGGAAAGAAAGTAGACCCCTTATGGGTTTATACATCCAATGAAGAGAAATATATTTCAATCAACAAATGCAAAAGATATTGTGAACACTCACTCAAATCTTCGTCTTATCTCTTGATTAAAGGAGGATTATAATGAGGGTCCTTCAAAGCTATGGGTTGTGAATTCCGAAGATGCAAACTTGGATGCCCATGAATGCTCGATGTCTAGCCTATCTTTTGGCTCTTCTTCCAATGATCATTTTCATTTTGGGGATGACATGTCCATGCCTTGGTTCACGTTGGTTATGAGAGAGAATCTTTTGCCTCTATTATTGGTGGGAAACATAACACATCTTATTTTGGCTATAATGCTTATCCTTATTTGGGGAAGTAGTTGATATTTCATTAGAGAACACGGAGGGAGAAAACTATCACTGAGATTACTCTCTAGATTTTCATGTTTCTATTTTCTAGTTTTGGACTTTTGGAGCTTTATAGATAAGCTCATTTTTTATGATTTGTCATTTATGGTTGATGTTTTGGGGCACTCACAAATCTTCCATGAATTTGTGACGTAATTTCTAATTTTGACATATATGTTTTGGGGCACTCACAAATATTCCATGAATTTATGATGTAATTTCTAATTTGGAAACTTTCTCTTTTTATTCCTTTAATTCAACTTGAATTTTATGCATTTCCTCCATTTTTGTATCCCTTTTTTCAAAAAGATTTCTTCAAAATTTTCCCATGTGACATTTTGTCTAATATCGTCATCAAGGATTTTCCACCACTTAGAATCTCCATCATAAAGATAAAATCATACCACAAAAGGGCTCATACCATATTCATTTACCATCCTCTACCATTCCATGAGATTGATTTCATCTTTATCTTCATGTCGTGTAAATCTAGGTATTGTCATTGATTCTTAAGTGAGGTCTAACCACAATCCTCAACTTCCAACCTAAATATATTATATATAATGATTCAATATAGTTATTATCATTTCCCCAATAGAATCTCATGTGTTTTCTCTTTCCAACACCTTTTGAATCACCTCAATTAGACATCCCAATCAAAAGTTATGTTAATTTTAAGTTCACATACCTTTTAAAACCCTGATTTGGAGAGTGTCTTTTTGCCTGACTTTTCGCCTTATGTATTTATAAAAAAAAATCTTGTAGTACTTTGTTATATCTTATCTGAAATGCCACAAGTCTGACCAAAATTTGATGTGTCAAGTGAAAGTTAGGCAGCTTTACCAAAACTTGTTGATTCTAATCCCTTTCAGAGAGAGAACTTGTGCGGAATTCCACACGTCCAATATTACATATATGCTTATGAAATTTTTACCTAAAATACTAGTGTATGTATTACTTTCAAATAAACTATTGGTATTCAATTTAGACTTTCCAAACTTCGTATATGACAATTCTACCAATAACACATGTTTGAGACTAGTTTTAGGACTGGTCAAAAACCCTAATTTACAAAGAATATATTTCCAAAATTATTGCATTTCAGAACCCAAATTTCTACCACAATTACTTAGATATGTCTCCTCATGCTCGTAGTACCCCTTGATGTATGTGGAGTAGTGCTTGGAAGCCCCTACATGTATATTAGGGATGAAATATTCATGCGGGGAGCCAAACAATATTGACTAATAAAGGATGGGAAGTCCTTTATCATCAACATGCATAAAGACAAGTCAAATATCTCATTGCAGGTAAGTGCCTACCAAGCCAATAAATTGATTAGTTCCAATAAGAAATATGTTTTACTTTTATTAAGAGAAAATCAGACTAAGAATGAGTCGATAAGAGTAAAGGAATCTGTGGAGGGGTGTACTAAAGAGTAAAAACATCAATTAGAGGAATTGAAATAAGCATAGAAAGGAGTGCTCCATGAACCTAAAGGGATACCACCCACGAGGGGAGTGGAGCACGAAATACAGTTATTTCCATACTCCCTGTTGTCGAATATTGGACCGTATAGACAGTATGTTCTATAAGCAAATGAAGTGAAGAAGCAATTGCAACATCTGTTGGAGCATGGTGTGATTTGACCAAGCACATCACCTTGTGGGTCACCTATCATAATTTTACCAAAGAAGGATGGGAATGTGTATCAAATACATATCATTGACCAAGATTACACTAAAAAATCGATACCCGCTGCCTAGGATTGATTATCTATTAGATCAGTTGCAACATGAAAAATATTTCACCAAGTTGGATCTCAAATCAGAATACCACCAATTACGTGTCAAGGAAGAAGATACCTAGAAGACTTCCTTCAAGACAAGCCATGGTTTGTATGAATGGTTGGTCATGCCATTTGGTTTATGCAATGAACCATCTACATTTATGAGATTAATGAATGATGTACTATGCCCATATCTAGATTAATTTTTTATTGTCTATTTGGATGATATATTGGCTTATAGTGCTACCTGGTAGGGGCACATCTCACATCTCATGCAGGGGTTAGAAACTCTCAAGAAGAACTAGTTGTTGGTTAACCTCAAGAAATGTTAGTTTGCTCAGTAATCTTTCGTGTATTTGGGGTATGTGATTGGTGGAGGGGAGCTCAAGATAGATCTTGCAAAGATGGAGGCCATCATGAAATGGTGAGTTCCTAAAAATATCACTGAAGTTAGTTGGATTTTTATTGGGGATGCACAATACTTGTGGAAGTTCATAGCTTCATTTTTAGCAGTAGCTGCACCACTCCACACCATAACAATGAGCGGTAAGAGTTTCCAGTGGGGGAAAAATCAACAGAAGGCTTTCGATGAGATGAAAAGAAGATCATCCAAGCACTAGTTCTCACATTACCAAACTTGCAAAATCCTTTCAAAGTAGAGACAAATACAAGTGGGTATGCCATAGGAGCAGTTTTAATGCAAGGAGGAAGGCATGTATGCTATCATTTTGAAACATTTCATGGCAAAGTTCTCAACTACCCTACCTATCACAAGGAACTCTATGCCATGGTTCAAGCTATTGTATTTGCAGGCCCATAGTAAGCTACAACAAACCATACATTACAAGTGGATGGGTTTTTAACAAAAAATCCATATAGTCATCAAGTATTAGAAGGGAAACACAAACAAGTTGGCAGACATGCTTTCAAGGCCACCCACATCCAAGATTACAGCTTTGGGAACTTTGATGCACATGGATCCTTTTACTCATGATGCATACAGAGAGGCATACATAGAAGATGAGGACTTCAAGGAGGTGTTTCAAAAAATATAGGTCCAAATTCATATAGAATAAAGTGACAACAATACTAACTATAATTTCCATAATGATTTACTCTACAAGCTCGACAAGATCTGTGTCCCTAAAGGTGAACAACTGGAGCTTATCAAAGAAGCTCACACCTCCAAGGTTGCAAGACATTTTGGTGTTGGGAAGACAATTGTCAATTTATAGAGGTATGCATACTGACCCGAAATGCAACAAGATGTAGCATGGTATATTAGAGGATGTATACTTTATTATACTAGCAAGCCTAGTAATAGGAAGCAAGGTCTATACCATCCCTTACCTGTATCCACTCAACCTTGGGAAATCACTTCCATGGATATTGTGGGAGGTTTACCAACAACTAGGAAGGGCCCTGACTATATTTTAAAAAGACCATCAAAGGAAAGGAAGTAGAAAACATGTTCTTTGAACAAGTTTGGGTGCACTTTGGGATACCAAGGAGCATCATCTCATACAGGGATACCAAATTTATCAGTACATTTTTTACTACATTGTGGGAGAGGATGGACATTAAGTTGAAGAGGTCTACAACATTCCATCCACAAATAGATGGGAAAAAAAAATCATCAATAGGACTTTGATGTAGCTTTTAAGGGGTTACAATCAGAAGCATCAGAAGACCTGAGATGAAAATATGATATACATGCAACACTCTTACAATAGAGCAATCCACACTTCTACTGGTTAGTCACCTTTTGAAACTTGTTTTGGGTATTTTCCACCTTCACCCTTGGATGTTGTATATGGACAATAAGGATCAGTGAGGGAGGACCTTACAAAAGATGCATTATGAGAAGAAAAAATCGTTGAGAAGATTAGGTAGATCCATTTGCAAGTATAGGAGACATTGAAGAAACCACATGAAAAATATGAGGCCAGACATTATCAACATAGAACCGAGAAGTCATTAAAAGTGGGAGAGAGTCTGGTTACAACTAAACAAGGAAACACTACAGGGTCCTAGTAAGAAGATCAAGGCTCTATGGTATGGACCTTTCGATATAATAGAGGTGAGAGATAATGCCTACAAACTCAGTATACTCCCATATAGTGCAAAAATCACGCCAGTCGAAACTTTATGCAAATGTCATGCCTCCCACAAGTTGACCTACCATGTTGACCACCATGGTACAAGATGATGCCACGCTATCCCCCATTACTCACACATATAGGGCTAGCTACATATGGACTTTCAAGAATATTCTTGTAGGTCCAAAACCTTATCACAATTGAGGGTTGAGGAAGTCAAAACCCTACCCCTAGATGGTTATTAGGCTATGTTAAATACTAGACCACTAGGAGGAGAGGGGGTTCCATTATTTTTCATTGTGTCTTGTTCCATATCTAAGCGTAACAATTGAGAGTGGTATTTTGTGAGCATAACAGAGGAGGATAGATTATGTAGCAACCATACATGCCACAATGTCAAAGAAAACTTCATAGAGAGTGCATCTTTCTTTGTACTTGTATTTGAAGAAAAGAGAGCAGAGTGGCCTCACCTTCTAGCTAGGTTTTATCCCGTATTGGGTTTCCCAGGTTATATCTTGTGTTTATTTGTGGATGGTGTGTGTGTATTTATTTTTGTTCTCTATTTTTTGCATTTGAACTATTGCATACATTTTTAGCATAAAACCAATAATTAAAGAGTCTAGAATCTAAAACAAATTAACCTTCATATTAAATTTCAGTATTTTTGTTAGATATGTTGTAACGAACTATCCAGTGAAATATCCACAACAATTTATAGATGATTGGATCTCTGCATGAAGATTGCATCCATCATATACATGTTGAGATTTCCAAACACTACTCCACATACATCAAGGGGTACTAAGTCCAATTCCACTTTGTAAATAAAACATGCACTTACAACATATTTAATCTTACAATGTTTTGTTACATTGATATCTACATCCTTGTTTACCCATCCCAATGGATATGGGATATGATGATCGTGAACCTCCAATCCAAGCTCGTCAACTAGATTCGTTGCTATCATATTATCCTATGAAGAAAAATCAAACATGGCATATATCTTGTTCTTCTTGATCTGGATCTTGATGGGGAAGAGTTTGGTTATCAGATAGTGTTTCCACTTCTTGACAGCTTGAAATAGGGCATAGAGTTCCTTTTCATAGGTAGGGTAGTTGAGAACTTCCCCATGAAATATTTCATAATGATAACATACAGACCTTCCTCCTTACATTAAAATTGCTCCCATGACATACCCAATTGCATCTATCTCCACTTTGAAATGACTTTACAAGTTTGGTAATGCGAGAATTGATGCTTGACCGGTCTTTCTTTTCATCTCATTAAAATCCTTCTACCTATTCTTCCCCCACTGGAAACTCTTACCACTTTATATTATGGTGTGGAGTAGTGCATATACTATTGAAAATGAAGCTATGAACTTTTGCAGGTATTGTGTTGCCCCCAAAAAAACTCCTAACTTCATTGACATTTATAACAACTGGCCATTTCATGATGGCCTCCATATTTACAGGATCTACCTTGAGCTCCCCTCCACCGATCACATACCCTAAATACACCAAAGACTAATGAGCAAACTCACATTTCTTGAGGTTAGCCAATAGTTGGGTCTTTTTCAGAGTCTCTAACACTTGCATGAGATGTGAGATGTGCTCCTCCTAGGTAGAACTATAAACCAATATATCATCAAAATAGACTATAATAAATGAATCTAGATATAGGTGTAGTACATCATTCATTAGTCTCATAAATGTAGTTGGTGCAATACATAAACCAAATGGCATGACCAACCATTCAGACAAACCTTGCTTTATCTTGAAGGCAATCTTCCAAGTGCCTTCTTCCTTTATGCATATTTGGTGGTATCATAATTTGAGATCCAACTTGGTGAAATATTTTGCATGTTGCAATTAATCTAATAGATCATAGATCCTAAGTAGAGGGTACCAATTTTTAGTGTAATATTGTTCAATGCTTTGTAGTTGATACACATTCGCCAAGTCTCGTCCTTCATTGGTATAATTATGATAGGTGACCCACAATGTGTGTTTCTTGGATGAATCACACTCTACTCCAACAGGTGTTGCAACTGCTTCTTCACTACGTTTTCTTCTAGAATGGATTGTCTATACAACCCAATATTTGGCAAGGGGGAGTATGGAAATAACTTTATTTCATGTTTCACTTCCCAAGTGGGTGGTATCCCTTTAGGCTCCTGGAACACTCCTATGTATGCATGCATCAACTCCTCCAACTAATGTTTCTACTCTTTAATACAACCCTAAAGGGATGCCTTTACTCTTATCAACTCATCCTCAATATCATTGTCTCTTAAGAAAAGTAAAACATATTTCTTACTGGAACTAATCAATTTCTTGGTTTGGTTGACACTTACCAATCAGATCTTTGACTTTCCTTTATGCGCATTGATGGTGTAGGACTAGCCATCCTTGATTAGTCAATACCTTTTGGATCTTCGTATGAATATTTCATCCTGCATATACATGTAGGGGATTCCAAACACTACTCCACATGCATCAAGGAGTACTACGTTCAATTCCACTTAGTCAATAAAACCAACACTTATGAAAAAATTAATCTTGCACTATTTCATTACCTTGATCTTTGCATCCTTGTTTACCCAACCCAATGGATAGAGGATAGGATGATCGTGAATCTCATATCCAAGCTTGTTGACTAGATCTGTTGATATGATATTGTCCTATGATTTAAATTCAAACAGAGCATCTATCTTGGTTTTCTTGACTTGAATCTTGATGTGGAAGAGCTTGGTCATCTCCTTCTCTTCCTAATGATGAAGGCTACTCAAATTCACCTCCTTGTACACTAATGTGAAAAAAATATTTTCATCCAAATTGGAGCTACTTTCAACTTGATTGCTCAAATCCGTGGTTAGAAGATTATTTTTATTTTCTTCCTTCTTCCAGTTCTTTGGGTTCAACTTTGGATGTAGTTTCCAACACATTTCCTCAGTGTGACCATTAATATTCCAATGGTTGCAACAATTGTTGGGATCCTTGCATTGATGTATAGTGGATGTCATCTTCTTATCCTTTCCCCCTTTCCACTTCTTCTTCCCCTCCTTGGAATCTTCTCGGTGCTATTTCTTCTTGGAACCACTTGGTTGCCCTTACTTGTGGCCTATGTTTCCCAAATAATGTGCTTATACACATGCCTCATCCACTGTCCTTGGCTTGAAAAAAATTACTTGCTTTCGTAGATGGCTATGTAGACCCCTTAGATACATAATGATTACATCTAGGTTCTTGGTAGAGATACCCAACATGATGGCCATCTTTCTGAACTCCGTGGTGTACTCATGTAAACTTTGTCATTGATTCGACTTGAAATAGCGCCATTGTATCCATTGGTCCTATACATACTTGATAGGTTAGAATTGGGATTTGATGAGGGTTTTGAATTCCTCTTACCTATTTATTGGTGGATCATTCTCCAGCCTAGGTGCTTTTGTATGTATTTCTCACCAAGTTAAAGCATGGCCCTCTAACTTCAATCTGGAAAATTATATATTTTGTTCTTCACCTATATGGTGAGCATTAAAATAAACTTCTAGTTGTTGTAGCTAATGATTCATTTTTAATGCGTCAATCTCACCTTGGTATGGATTTATGTCCAATTTTGCTTCCATCTTGAATAGGGAATTTGAAGGGTTTATGGCATTGGAACTCGACTGCTCTTTCTTGGTTTCTTTTCATGACTCATTTTTTGGGTCTTCGTTATCTCTTGATTTATCATCTCATCTGATCTCTGAGTTCGAGGATCCAACTTCTATGAACAATCCAAGCTTACTTTATAGAGCCACCATGAGGAGGGACATATTGCGAGATATGTCAATGACTTTCTCTTCTAGCCTCACAAATCTCTCCTCTATTGGATCTCGAGGGTTGTTATGAACGAACTTGTTGGCCATGGCTAGAGCTCTGCAAATTTATTCTTAAATTGATTCCTGGATCCCTGCAACTTTCCAGAAATGCCCAAAGAAAACATCACTCTGGTACCAATATGATCTGTAAACTACCATGGATATTCCACTGGATAGTTTTTCACAATAGATCTAATAAAAATACTAAAATATTTACCATGATGGTTAATTTCCTTTAGATCTTAGACTCTTTAATTACTGGTTTTCTTATTAAAATGTATGAAATAGTTCAAATGTAAGAAAATAAAGAACATAAATAAATACACATACACACCATCCACAAATAAACACTATATATAACCTGAGAAACTCAATACATGAGAAAACCAAGCTAGAAGGTGAGGCCACTCTGCTCTCTTTTCTTCAAATGTAAGTACAAAGAAAGAGGCACTCTCTTTGGAGTTACCTTTGACACTATGACGTATATGTCTTTTATATAATCTCTTCTCCTCTGTTATGCTCAAAAAATACCACTCTCAACTATTATTCTCAACTATGGAACAAGATACAATGCAAAAGAATGGAAACCCCTCTCTTCCTAGTGGCCTATTATTTAACATAGTCCAATAGCCATTTAGGGTTCCTCAACCCTCAATTGTGATAATATTTTGGACCTTCTAGAATATTCTTGAAAGTCCATACATAGCTAGCCCCATATGTGTGAGTAATGGGAGTTGACATGACATCCTCTTGTACCATGGTGGTCAACACAATAGGTCAACTTGCAGGAGGCATAACTTTTGCATACGATTTTTTGCATCGTTGGAAAATTATAAATGTGTAGAATAGCATCACGAGGTTTGAGCTATTGATGGGAAAGTTTTAACCCCAAAAAATGTTGTTTTATGCCTCAAAATGGCTCCAAAATGTTTCAAACCCAAATTTTCCATACTACGACCTACCGTTAAAATGACCCTGCAAGCTAATTCCCCCAGTTTTTTCCACTCTGAAAGCACCGAGATAGATGAAAAATAATATAATGATCTAATTCGGATTAGCCAAATAGTACTCACTAATCAAGGATGGGAAGTCCTACATGATCAACATTCATAAAGGCGAGTCAAATATCTCACTGGTAAGTGCCAACCAAGCCAAGAAGTTGATTAGTTCCAGTAAGAAATATGTTTTAATTTTATTAAAAGAAAATCATACTAAGGACGATTCGATAAAAGTAAAGGCATCCAGCCCAAAGGGGTTGGATTCAGTGATGGAAACCAAAGAGTTTTTCATTGTTGGGAAAGGTTCAATTCCCGTGAGGGCCTAGCCTGAAGCCATGGGGTCACCTTGAGGTAGTGGTCGAACGTGTGGTTGCACCGAGAGATATTATATTAAATGATATCGTGACCTATGCACAAATAAATGGATCAAATACTTCCCACATGCCCTTCAATTTTAGACAAGTCAAATCTTGATAGAGTGATTGGTGTTGATGGGCCTTGTTCTACATTGAGACCCAGGTTCGAAACTCGTCAATATCAAGAGAGGACACCAAAAAATACATCCATGATAAGGGTTGGTGTGGCCCAGTGCGGATGGAATCCTTGGGTGATTTTGATGACTTAGATGTCCCTGGATAGCGGTTTCTCAGCCATAGGATAGTCCCACAGGTCACGAACACACTAGCAAACAAAAAAAAAGAGTAAAGGAATCCCTAGAGGGGTGTATCAAAGACTAGAAACATCAGTTGGAGTTCTAGGAGCCTAAAAGGCTATCTCCCAAGAGGGAAGTGAAGCATGAAACATGATTATTTCCAAACTACCCATTACCAAATATTAGGTTGTATAGACAGTTTATTATGGAAGCAAATGAAGTGAAGAAGTAGTTACAATAGTTGTTGGAGCAGGGTGTGATTCGACCAAGCACCTCACCTTGTGGGTCACCTATTATAATTGTACCAAATAATGATGGGACTTGGCGAATGTGTATCGACTATAGAGCATTGAACAACATTACACTAAAACATAGGTACCCTTTTCCCAGGATCAATGATCTGTTAGATCAGTTGTAGCATGCAAAATATTTCATCAAGTTGGATCTCAAATCGAGATGCTACCAAGTACGTATCAAGGAAGACAACATCTAGAATACTTCCTTCAAGACAAGGCCATATTTGTATGAATG
Organism: Picea sitchensis; assembly: GCA_010110895.2. Lineage (NCBI taxonomy): Eukaryota > Viridiplantae > Streptophyta > Pinopsida > Pinales > Pinaceae > Picea > Picea sitchensis. The sequence goes on from SNQJ01S0008278.1 coordinate 33,578, forward strand.
GTTTTTCATGCCATTTGGTTTATGTAATGCACCAACTATATTTATGAGACTAACGAATGATGTATTACATTCATATCTAGATTCATTTGTTATATTTTGTTTGGATGATATATAAGTTTATAGTTATACTTGGGAGGAGCACATCTCACATCTTATGCAGGTGTTAGAGACTCTGAAGAAACACTAGTTGTTGGTTGATCTCAAAAAATGTGAGTTTTCTCAACAGTCTTTAGTGTATTTTGGGTATATGATCAGTGGAGGGAATCTTAAGATAAATCCCACAAAGAGGAAGGTCATCATGAAATGGCTAGTTCCTATAAATGTCACTGAAGTTAAGAGTTTTTTTGGGGAATCAAAGTACTTGCGAAAGTTCATAGCTTCATTTTCAGTGGTAGCTACGCCACTCCACACCATAACAACAAGTGGTAATAGTTTCCAGTGAGGGAAGAATAAACAAAAGGATTTCGATGAGCTGAAAAGAAAGATCAATCAAGCACTAGTTCTTGCATTACTAAACTTGCAAAATCCTTTCGAAGTGGAGACATATGCAAGTGGGTATACCATGGGAATTTTTATGCAAGGAGGAAGGAATGTATGTTATCATTTTGAAATATTTCATGGGGTATTTCTCAACTACCATACCTATGACAAGGAACTCTATGACCTAGTTCAATCTATAAAGAAGTGGAAGTATTATCTAATGGGAAAGGAGACCATCATCCACATAAATCATCGGTTGCTACAATATTTGCAGGCCTAGAGTAAGCTACAACAAACTAGACATTACAAGTGGATGGGGTTTTAACAAAAAATTAATCTAGTCATCAAGTATAAGAAGGGAAACACAAATAGGCTGGCATACATGCTTTCAGGTCCACCCACATCCAAGATTATATCTTTTGGAACTATGATTAACATGTATTCATTTACCCATGATGCATACAAAGAGGCATGCACAAAATATGAGGACTTGAAGGAGGTATTTCAACAACTACAGGGAAAAATTCATATAGAAGAAGGTGACGACAAGGCTGACTATCATTTATAGAATGGGTTACTCTACAAGCTCGAAAATCTCTGTATCCCTAAATGTTAACGACTACAACTTATTATAGATGCTCACACCTCCGAGGTTGCAGGAAATTTCGATGTTGGGAAGACAATTACCAAGTTACAGAGGTATGTGTACTAGTTCGTAATGCAAGAATATGTGGCATGGTATATCATAGGATGTATATTTTATACCAACAAGCCTTGTAATAGGAAGAAAGGTATATACCACCCGTTACCTATACCCACTCAACCTTTGGAAAGCATTTCCATAGATTTTATGGGAGGTTTACGAACAACTAGGAAGGGATATGAATATCTATTTGTGGTAATTAACAGGTTCAACAAGATGTGCATTCTCATGCCTTGTAAAAAGACCATCGAAGGATAAGAAGCAACAAACATGTTCTTTGAACAAGTATGGGTGGACTTTGGGATACCAAGGAGCATCATCTTAGGTAGGGATAATAGATTTCTCAGTACATTTTAGGCTACATTGTGAGAGAAGATGGACACTTAGTTGAATAGATCTAAAACAGTCCATCCACCGACAAATGGGTAGATAGAAGTAGTCAACGGGACTTTAGGGTTACAATAAAAAACATCCAAAAACCTGGGATGAAAATTTGATCTACATACATCACTCTTATAATAAACTAGTCCACATCTCTACTGGTAAGTCACCTTTTGAAAGTTGCTTTGGATGTTTGCCACCTTCACCCTTGGATGTTGTATATGGAAATCAAGGAGGAGTGAGGGAGGACCTCACAGGAGATGCATTGAGACTAGATTTTTTTTTTGAGAAGATTAGGCAAATCCATTTTCAATTACAAGAGATGCTAAACATACAAGGTCGAACATGATCAACATAGAACCGAGAAGTCGTTCAAAGTGGGAGATAGATTTTGGTTACAGTTGAACAAGGAAAGAATACATGGTCTTGGTAAGAAGATAAAGGTTCTATGGTATGAACCTTTTTATATATTGGATATGGTGGGAGATAATGCCTATAGACTTAGTCTACCCCCATACATGTGCATTTACTCAATAGTAAATGTGGAGAATCTCAAACCCTATGAGCCTTCCATGTTGGATCAAGACGAGCAAATCCTACCTTCCATAGAGGGATTAGAATCACATGCTCATGAAGAGTTGGAAAAGGACACAGTTTTGAAAAAGTAGTCTAGAACTACAAGACAGGGGAAGCATGACCTTTGGCAAATTGGGATAGAAGGAAAACTTCTAGGTAAAGCAAAGTGGTACTTTAGGGATAAAGTAGAGGAAAATTTTCCTTACCTCATTCAATAAATATTTTAGGGACCAAAAGCCTCCCTAAATTGGGAGGTGTGATCTATATTGGATAATTACATTATTTTTCATCTATCTCAATACTTTTTGGGTGGGAAAAGTTGGAGGAATCAACTTGTAGGGCTATTTCAGTGGTAGGCCCTAGTTTGAAAAATTGGGGTATGGAACCTTCTGGGGCCATTTTTAGGCATTAAAAGGATTTTTTTGGGGTTATTGTGTTCAAAAATTGTGTGCACACTCTTGGGAGTGTTCTACATTCTAAGACCTTTCCAACGATACATCAAACACCTCAATGGGTGCTCGTATCCAAAGTTATGCCTCCTCTAAGTTGACCTACCTTATTGACCACCATGGTACGGGTGGATGCCATGTCATACCCCATTACTCACACATATGGGGCTATCCACTTGTGGAATTTCAAGATTATTATAGAAGGTCCAAATCTGATCACTAATTGAGGGTTCATGAAGTCAAAACCCTAACCCCAGACAATTATCGATCTATGTTAAATACCAGGTCGCTAGGAGAAAGGGTTCCATTATTTGGCATTGTATTTGTTCCATAGTTGATCAAAGCACCTAGGAGTGGTATTTTGAGAGCATAACAAAGGAGGAGAGATTCAGTAGCATACATACAGACCACATTTTCAAAGGCAACTCCATAGAGAGTGCCTCCTTCTTTGTACTTGCATTTGAAGAAAAGAGAGCAGAGTGGCCTCACCTTCTAGTTGGGTTTTCTCTCGTATTGGATTTTCTCGGGTTATATCTTGTGTTTATTGTGGATGGTGTGTGAGTATTTATTTACGTTCTCTATTTTTATTTATTTTTATCTATTTCATACTATTGGAAACGTAATCCATTAGGGTTACTCGGATGAACTTGGAATATGAATTGAACCGTCGCCAAGAGTCCAAGAGACCACTTGGAATATGAATCCAAAGGTCACATCAATGTATTTATAAATGTATCATATGAACGAATAATATGCAATTCATGACTATCTTTGTTTGTGTAGTATAACAATGGTATGAGAGCTATGGGAGTTATCCATAGCTCAGTCTTTGAAAGACATTTTGCATTCCCTTTTGTAGAAACATTCCTCTATCTTCCTACCAGTTTGAGATTTGTCTCCCTCGTACAGAAACGCCTCCACCAGTATACCAGTCTACCGTTGGGGTTTCCATTTCGCTTTGTGCATCTCTCTTTTCGATTTCCCTTTGCCATTCCATCTATGTTGTTCCAATATGTGTTTCAGTTTGGCATGCCTCTCTCTTCCAAGAAACCACTTGTAGACTGTTCCATAGTATGGTTCAATCCATTGACTCATTCTCCAAACCGTTTATTGTTCTACCCACGCGAAACCCTAATTTGTGGCATCAACGACTCCACTGCTCCATTGTTCATGCCCTTGAGCTCATGTTTGTCAATGGTATCATACCATTTGACTGCTCCATTTTTCATACTATCGAGCTCATGCATGTTTCCCCTTATCGTTCATGGTGTTGTTTCTACATGGACTCATTCCTCAAGGGCTCAAACACTCACGGGAAGCTAAGTGTTCCATTACTGGAATTCAATTGTTGGTTGAAGTTTTTAATTGAACACACATGAATCTCCATATACCATAATGTGGGAAACATTTTGTCATGCATATTCAACACCCCTTATGATTGCAATGTAAAATTCCTCAATGCAAGAGTAATTCTCGTTTATGAAGGTGCCCTTCAATAAATGCAAGAAAGTAGAGATTCCATGGATTCCTTGAGGCGATGAGAGCCATTTTATTCAATATACATTGAAGCATAAGCGAGACCCTATGTAGGAGCCTGATAATTGTTAGTCCAACATTATTTTCAAGCCACCCCACATTTCAAACATTGCTCGATCGGACTAAGGAGAAGTTTATGTTTGATATCTACAAGAAGGGATCATTTCACTCCCTCACATTCAATGTGGCCAAGACTCGTATGATATCAAAAAGTTTGAATATTTCCATTCCTCCTTTTTTATGGACATGTTCTCATCGATACAATTTTCATTAATAATAGTTGGATAGATATGCCTAGGAATTCAAAGCTACTTCTAAGGTTGTGCAAGTTATACTCGCAAATCCATATGTGGATCACAAAAATTCCCATTGTGGGCCGCTCATTGATGGTGTAGTTTTGATTGGTAGTCTGAAATCATGTGCCTCTCCATAGAGTACTTCATAGTCTCTCTCAAGGCCTTCTGCCAAGCTTGTCTTAAGACCAGTTAATAGTTCTCTATCAATGTGGGAACAAGATTTGGCATTTCATCGTGGTAACAAGATGGTTGCAGAGACTAGATAATGTGATTCATAAGATCATGAGGCTTTTCTTCGAACTCTAAGAAGCTAGATAATGAACTTCTGAGAAAGATGGGATGGAATTGATCTCTGATGGTCATCTAGCCAAATGGAAATATTTGGATGTGTAAAGATGAATTGCTTATAGTAAATCTCCAAGCTACACTTTTTTGTAGCAAATGTTGGGAGACAAAGATGTTTTTCTCCTCTTGTCATTTTCAATTGACTGGACAAAATCATCAAGCACTATTGGAGGTGAAACAACTTCTCTTGTTTGAGTGCCAACAAAGGATGTGAACATGGCAGTTTGCAAATGCTCCTAATGTTGTGTGTTGTATTATGGTAAAGCCATAGTTTCCAATCATCCGACAACTCCGTGCTCGTGAAAAACACACACAAAAAATGTTTGAAGTATTGTAAGTTTACTTTTTTTTTATATGAATGTGTGCATTTTCGATAGAAGTCGACACCCTCCATTTTTTTAGTTTGCATTGAGTCAAACTATTAATGGCTCGAACTGATGAAGTATTAGAGTTATTGAACACTCTAATACTCTCTTCTATGGAAAATACACTCACCACTAACAAAACAACTTTGTAGTTTGTTGTAACTTGCTTGCAAGTTTCACAAGCCAAAGTAGCACTGCTTCAAACTTAGACTCGGCTTCTTCATGATGAACTTGAGTGAAAGAATCTTCGACATTCTGAACTAGTCCTTGTTCAAAACAACCATCTTTTCGAAGAAGCTGATGATGTTGATTCATACCAACAACTAGCGTAGGAGAAACTCAATGAGATCACTTCATATTCAATTGCAGATGAAGTTCAAATCCCTCTTTCCAAGCCAATCATCAGACCTTGGGAAGAAATCAGGCACAACAAGCATAGAACAAGTATCATATATGAAAAGGAAGTCACCTTTCATATCTGGATTATACCAAATTCAACCAATTCCAGAGTGTTGGATTACTACAAGAAGGATCATACTCACCTGCTTTAGTTCAAGAGCATACTCTGAAATGGAAACATTGTCATTGAGTTGGCCACATGAAATATCATTGTTTTGATATTCATCCTTCAGATAGATGTTCCAAACGCAAGAAATATGCAAGTGTAAATAACCACTATGGGTGGACGACTTATTGGCAATGGTCATCAAAAATCAAGAAGATATCTCAGTCATATCACATAATTCATTCATTCTCGAGTATTGACGCATATTACAGTGAAAGGGTTTTCATATTCTCACCTTTTTCGTGATAGGGGGGAATGTGATTGACAATCAGGCTTCAAGTTTCGAAGTCTTATCAATCGAGCAATAACAAGTAAGCATAACAAGAGAGCGCCATTTGGTTTTTGGTCATCCCAAAACCACCATATTAGTTTGTGGTTTTCCTTAAACCACCATTTAGTAGAAGACTTACAACTTATGCTAGACAACAATTTGTTGTTTTCCTTGAACTTACATTTAGTAAAAGACTTTCAACTTCTATTATAGAATAGTTTATGGTCATATTTAAACCAACATTCGAGAACACTTCCAATTAGCAGAAGACATCAACTTTAGCTTCTATCTAACTTAGGAAATTTTCCAGGAACCAATGAGCCTTAAAGTCGAGTTCCAAAGTTTGTGTCCATCCAAAACCACCAGATTGATTTGTAGTCTTCCTTAAATCACCATCACCATTTAATAGAAGACATCATCTTCTGCTAGACATTTGGTTTGTGGTCATCCAAAAACCATTAGATTCAAAGAGTACATTCAACCATTGGAAGTTGCACACTTCAATATTCCAATTGCACACTTCCATATTTAAGCTCTCTTCTTGAACTCACATACACCCCTTTGGATTAATCAGGGAGGAGTTGGAAACATAATCTGTCAGGGTTAATCAATTTAAGGAATATAAATTGAATTGTTGTCGAGAGTCCAACGGACCTCTTGGAATCCAATTTCAAAGGTCACATCAATTTATTTATACATGTATCATATTAAAGAATGATATGCAATTCATGCCTTTCCCTATTTTCCTAGTCTAACCCATACATTTTAAGAAGAAAACCAGTAATTAAAGAACATTAGATCTAAAGGAAATTAACCTTCACAGTAAAGATAAATATTTCAGTATTTTATTAGAATTTGAGTAATTAAATAATCTTGAGTCATTGATAAGTTGGCGAGAAAAAAGAGGCAAATCGTCGATATGTCAGCGAGGAAAAGACATCATGTCATTGAAACGTAGACGAAGAATGTGCTTTTGGAACCAAAACATTAGCAAAGGAAAAATATAAGAGATTGTCAATAAAAGAGAAAGAGAAGAAGAGAATAGAAAGAGAAGAAGAGAAGAGAAAGAGAAGAATAAAAGAGAGAAGGAGGAAAGGGAAGGAGAAAACGAACAATTTACAAAAAAAAAACAAGTCTGGAGTCAAAAACTTGTTTACTAGTGTATGCATTATTTTGAAATAAACTATTGGTATTCAATTTAGACTTTCCAAACTTCATATATGACAATTCTACCAATAACACATGTTTGACACTAGTTTTAGGACTGGTCAAAAACCCTAATTTACACATAATATATTTCGAAAATTATAGCATTTCAGAACACAAATTTCTACCACAATTACTTATATATGTCTCCTCATGCTCTTGAAAATTTTATAATATGAATTTTCACCAAAAAAAAATCCTAGTGAAAATTCCAAGATGATGCATTTGCGACTAATTTCAGGATTAGTAAAAAACCCTAACTTACACAAAATATATCTCATGAATTATAATGATCCAAAACTTGAAATTTTTACCAGTACTTAGATATGTCTCCTCAAGATACTAAAATTTTCACACTCTGAAACTTGGCTAAAAAAATTATAGTGAAAATTCCAATGTGAGCTATTTGAAGGAGCAAAACCCTAGGATTGTATGCTCTAATCCCAAATGTTATGAACCAAATGCTTAAAATATCAAAATAAACCAAAATTACA
>SNQJ01S0008278.1:41710-94247 GCA_010110895.2 Picea sitchensis
AAGCTCGTGGAAAACATCGAGTACTTCCCCTCATTTCAAAGATGGTATCTAGGGTAAATCCTAGAATCTTCAGGGCACAAGACCGGTCAACAATAGGGCTCGAAGCCATTACAGCAATATACTTGTTATGAGTACAGCAATATACTTGTTATGAGTTCCACATGTCACTTGCAGGAATTTCTGGGTGGAGAGGAAAACAATCATTCCTCCCAACAACCCAAACTAAACTATATATATTTTACATGTAAGCTAATATATATATATATATATTCTTATGTGTTTAATGATTAAAATTTATTGTTCTATAAAAATTCCTCCCAACAATTCAAGCTAAACTATATATATGTGTGTGTTTTTAATGATTGAAAATTGTGGTTCTTTAAAAATTAGCCTTGAGACTCACCTTTAAAATTCAACGAATCCAACAAATTTCATTTTTTTGAGATTTGGCAAATTTCGATTCTCTTCGACAAAATCCTTCCAACCTTGTGACTTAGCTTGCTGCAATCTTAACTACCCCTAACATGACAAAGACATAGACTGCACCATTGTAAATATTCATACTGCACTATTTACAACCACGGTTATCAGAATTGCCCACCCAGGGTGTTGATCCTGCTCCTGGTATGGAATGAAATCAGGTATTCATTTTCGAATTTGCAGGAGTCCCCATTTTTTGGATCAAAACCATTTCTAGTGTTAGGGTCCATTTCTTGGTGAGATGGATCTGTTTTCTTTTGTTAAAAACAGATCGATGACATTAAAAAAAAAGAAGGAAAAAAATAAGTGCAGGAAAATGTAAACATGGGATTCCCTGAGAGTGCAGGGTATTTTTGGAGGGAGAGGATTAGTGATTTCCCATAGAACCTCAAAACCAAATAAAAAACCTAATTTCATCATTGTTAACTTGCGTTCGCAACTTTGAGAGCACTAGCTATGGTTTGGAGAGTAGCATTTGGAAAGCACAATGACAACAAGGATTTGGAGAGCACAATCCACATTAAGAGCATAGATTTTTCAGACCATCATCCAACACTTTCCTTTCGCGAGTTTCAAGTGCAAGATTGAAGGCAAACCCAAAGTAATCTTTTGTGTGTGTGCAGGTACAAAACCCTCATTTATTCTTCATTTCTTTGTTCATTTTTACTTTTCTTCTATATTTTTCCAATGGCCTCACTTTCATCACCTCGAGCTGGTCGTGGAATTTGTGGTGCAGGGAGAGGAGATGGTAACTGTAAAGAAAATCAGTGGCAAAGTTATCCCATTGATTCTCTTCCATGGAAGTATGTGACAAAAATGAAGAAGAAATAAATAAATTCGAGTGGAAGTTGATTGTGGAGTTGCAGCAATTGTAAAAAAAAAATTGCGGCCTCGTATATATGGTTAAAGCCCATTTGCTTTGGCTTTATAATGATGGAGTTCATCAAATATCACCCAAAAGATGTGGATCAGTTTCTAAAGGAGAATGATGTCGCTCAGTGAGTCCAGGCTGAAAAAAGACACATCAAGCAAGCAACCTCAAAAAGGGGACAACAAGTTCCCTTTATTGTGGAAGAGACCTGTAAGAGAAGTAACACCGAACCCTTGGCAAAAGTTCCTCTTCATAGATAGTTCAGTTGCGGGACTTTATTTTTATGTAAAATACCCTTCAATCTAGTGTGGTTTCCATATTGGCAAGACATGGTTAGGGCAGTTAATGAAGCACCTTGGGGTTACAACGTGCCAAACTTTGAGGGAGTGCTGGAATAAATTTGTGCCAGCTGAAGTTGTAATGGCGTGTCATTATTTTTTATGGTTGGACTAATAAAACCAATAGGCCATTGGCAAATATTATAGTAATGTCTCCTTCAAGCCCATATTTTTCATGGGTGACAAATGCTTTAGGGGAAGTGAAGATTGTGGATAAAATTTCAACAGCAGTGGAGATTGTGGTCCCTTCAATCATCAAGCAAGTCATCGAAAACAGTGTTTTCATGCAAAGTAGTTGGTGCCATTATTAACGATAGACATGACCATATGTTTTATATCCATGTGTGGTTCATAATTTAAATATTGCTTTTAAATCTATTGTTGTAAAAATTTAATGGATGAAAAATATATGCAAAGTAAAAGAAATTCATATATTTATTACTAACCATCAACATGCACAAGCTATATATATAGAAAATTTGTCAATCTCCAACTTCCAAAGGCTGGAGAAACTAAATTTGCATTCCACTATATAATGATTAAGTAATTAGTAGACATGAAGACAACTTTGTGTTCCATGGTTAGTCCATGGTGGCAAAGATAAAAATCTCCAAATTTGCATTCCACTATATAATGATTAAGTAATTAGTAAACATGAAGACAACTTTGACGTCCATGGTGGCAAAGATAAAAACAAGGCAACGTTGAAAAATTAGTCTTAATGAGAAATATTGTTCTTGATGAGGTTTCGTGGGGTTAAATTGAGTTTTTATTTCCATAATGATGTCACTAATTGATTTGATATGGCTTTCTGATATGGATGTGCCTATTTTAGGTGGCATTTATAAGGGTAACAACTATATGTTGGGAGGAATTTGCTAAGTTCCTGGGATTGAGACCTATTTTTAGTGGCACCATAGTGAACATCATCATTAGTAGATGGAATAAATACAATACCCATCTTTTTTTTAGCATATACATTGAACCCAAAAAACTATCATGGGGCATGCTTGGCTAAATTTGGGGGTAAAGGGAGTGCCCCAAACAAAGATATGGAAGCCAATGGTTTTAGAGCAACAATTTCTAAGATTTTTCCTAGCCTGATGGAGCTCTTGGAGCTAAAGAGCTAGTTTGATCATTCATCACAAAAGGTGGTTAGTTTGGAAGCGTAAATGTACTTGCTGATGGGGGCACTCTAAAGCCTCTCGCATGATGGTCATAATATGATGCTCATACCCCATAATTTCAAACCATTGTCTTTATAGTTCTTTCACAAGTTTCTTTGAAAGTGGAAAGAAACTAGACCCCTTATGGGTTTATACATCCAATGAAGAGAAATATATTTCAATCAACAAAGGCAAAAGATATTGTGAACACTCACTCAAATCTTCGTCTTATCTCTTGATTAAAGGAGGATTATAATGAGGGTCCTTCAAAGCTATGGGTTGTGAATTCCGAAGATGCAAACTTGGATGCCCATGAATGCTCGATGTCTAACCTATCTTTTGGCTCTTCTTCCAATGATCATTTTCATTTTGGGGATGACATGTCCATGCCTTGGTTCACGTTGATTATGGGAGGGAATCTTTTGCCTCTATTGTTGGTGGGAAACATAACACGTCTTATTTTGGTTATAATGCTTATCCTTATTTGGGGAAGTAGTTGATATTTCATTAGAGGACATGGAGGGAGAAAACTATCACTGAGATTACTCTCTAGATTTTCATGTTTCTATTTTCTAGTTTTGGACTTTTGGAGCTTTATAGATAAGCTCATTTTTTATAATTTGTCATTTATGGTTGATGTTTTGGGGCACTCACAAATCTTCCATGAATTTGTGAGGTAATTTTAATTTTGACATATATGTTTTGGGGCACTCACAAATATTCCATGAATTTATGATGTAATTTCTAATTTTGAAACTTTCTCTTTTTATTCCTTTAATTCAACTTGAATTTTATGCATTTCCTCCATTTTTGTATCCCTTTTTTTAAAAAGATTTCTTCAAAATTTTCCCATGTGACGTTTTGTCTAAATATTGTCATCAAGGATTTTCCACCACTTAGAATCTCCATCATAAAGATAAAATCCTACCACAAAAGGGCTCATACCATATTCCTTTACCATCCTCAACCATTCCATGAGATTGATTTCATCTTTATCTTCATGTCGTGTAAATATAGGTATTGTCATTGATTCTTAAGTGAGGTCTAACCACAATCCTCAACTTCCAACCTAAATATATTAGATGTAATGATCCAATATAGTTATTATCATTTCCCCAATAGAATCTCATGTGTTTTCTCTTTCCACCACCTTTTGAATCACCTCAATCAGACATCCCAATCAAAAGTTATGTTAATTTTAAGTTAACATACCTTTTAAAACCCTGATTTGGAGAGTGTCTTTTTGCCTGACATTTCTCCTTATGTATTTATAAAAAAAAATCTTGTAGTACTTTGTTATATCTTATCTGAAATGCCACAAGTTTGACCAAAATTTGATATGTCAAGTGAAAGCTAGGTAGCTTTACCAAAACTTGTTGATTCTAATCCCTTTCAAAGAGAGAACTTGTGCGGAATTCCACATGTCCAATATTACATATATGCTTATGAAATTTTTACCTAAAATACTAGTGTATGTATTACTTTCAAATAAACTATTGGTATTCAATTTAGACTTTCCAAACTTCGTATATGACAATTCTACCAATAACACATGTTTGAGACTAGTTTTAGGACTGGTCAAAAACCCTAATTTACAAAGAATATATTTCCAAAATTATTGCATTTCAGAACCCAAATTTCTACCACAATTACTTAGATATGTCTCCTCATGCTCGTAGTACCCCTTGATGTATGTGGAGTAGTGCTTGGAAGCCCCTACATGTATATTAGGGATGAAATATTCATGCGGGGAGCCAAACAATATTGACTAATAAAGGATGGGAAGTCCTTTATCATCAACATGCATAAAGACAAGTCAAATATCTCATTGCAGGTAAGTGCCTACCAAGCCAATAAATTGATTAGTTCCAATAAGAAATATGTTTTACTTTTATTAAGAGAAAATCAGACTAAGAATGAGTCGATAAGAGTAAAGGAATCTGTGGAGGGGTGTACTAAAGAGTAAAAACATCAATTAGAGGAATTGAAATAAGCATAGAAAGGAGTGCTCCATGAACCTAAAGGGATACCACCCACGAGGGGAGTGGAGCACGAAATACAGTTATTTCCATACTCCCTGTTGTCGAATATTGGACCGTATAGACAGTATGTTCTATAAGCAAATGAAGTGAAGAAGCAATTGCAACATCTGTTGGAGCATGGTGTGATTTGACCAAGCACATCACCTTGTGGGTCACCTATCATAATTTTACCAAAGAAGGATGGGAATGTGTATCAAATACATATCATTGACCAAGATTACACTAAAAAATCGATACCCGCTGCCTAGGATTGATTATCTATTAGATCAGTTGCAACATGAAAAATATTTCACCAAGTTGGATCTCAAATCAGAATACCACCAATTACGTGTCAAGGAAGAAGATACCTAGAAGACTTCCTTCAAGACAAGCCATGGTTTGTATGAATGGTTGGTCATGCCATTTGGTTTATGCAATGAACCATCTACATTTATGAGATTAATGAATGATGTACTATGCCCATATCTAGATTAATTTTTTATTGTCTATTTGGATGATATATTGGCTTATAGTGCTACCTGGTAGGGGCACATCTCACATCTCATGCAGGGGTTAGAAACTCTCAAGAAGAACTAGTTGTTGGTTAACCTCAAGAAATGTTAGTTTGCTCAGTAATCTTTCGTGTATTTGGGGTATGTGATTGGTGGAGGGGAGCTCAAGATAGATCTTGCAAAGATGGAGGCCATCATGAAATGGTGAGTTCCTAAAAATATCACTGAAGTTAGTTGGATTTTTATTGGGGATGCACAATACTTGTGGAAGTTCATAGCTTCATTTTTAGCAGTAGCTGCACCACTCCACACCATAACAATGAGCGGTAAGAGTTTCCAGTGGGGGAAAAATCAACAGAAGGCTTTCGATGAGATGAAAAGAAGATCATCCAAGCACTAGTTCTCACATTACCAAACTTGCAAAATCCTTTCAAAGTAGAGACAAATACAAGTGGGTATGCCATAGGAGCAGTTTTAATGCAAGGAGGAAGGCATGTATGCTATCATTTTGAAACATTTCATGGCAAAGTTCTCAACTACCCTACCTATCACAAGGAACTCTATGCCATGGTTCAAGCTATTGTATTTGCAGGCCCATAGTAAGCTACAACAAACCATACATTACAAGTGGATGGGTTTTTAACAAAAAATCCATATAGTCATCAAGTATTAGAAGGGAAACACAAACAAGTTGGCAGACATGCTTTCAAGGCCACCCACATCCAAGATTACAGCTTTGGGAACTTTGATGCACATGGATCCTTTTACTCATGATGCATACAGAGAGGCATACATAGAAGATGAGGACTTCAAGGAGGTGTTTCAAAAAATATAGGTCCAAATTCATATAGAATAAAGTGACAACAATACTAACTATAATTTCCATAATGATTTACTCTACAAGCTCGACAAGATCTGTGTCCCTAAAGGTGAACAACTGGAGCTTATCAAAGAAGCTCACACCTCCAAGGTTGCAAGACATTTTGGTGTTGGGAAGACAATTGTCAATTTATAGAGGTATGCATACTGACCCGAAATGCAACAAGATGTAGCATGGTATATTAGAGGATGTATACTTTATTATACTAGCAAGCCTAGTAATAGGAAGCAAGGTCTATACCATCCCTTACCTGTATCCACTCAACCTTGGGAAATCACTTCCATGGATATTGTGGGAGGTTTACCAACAACTAGGAAGGGCCCTGACTATATTTTAAAAAGACCATCAAAGGAAAGGAAGTAGAAAACATGTTCTTTGAACAAGTTTGGGTGCACTTTGGGATACCAAGGAGCATCATCTCATACAGGGATACCAAATTTATCAGTACATTTTTTACTACATTGTGGGAGAGGATGGACATTAAGTTGAAGAGGTCTACAACATTCCATCCACAAATAGATGGGAAAAAAAAATCATCAATAGGACTTTGATGTAGCTTTTAAGGGGTTACAATCAGAAGCATCAGAAGACCTGAGATGAAAATATGATATACATGCAACACTCTTACAATAGAGCAATCCACACTTCTACTGGTTAGTCACCTTTTGAAACTTGTTTTGGGTATTTTCCACCTTCACCCTTGGATGTTGTATATGGACAATAAGGATCAGTGAGGGAGGACCTTACAAAAGATGCATTATGAGAAGAAAAAATCGTTGAGAAGATTAGGTAGATCCATTTGCAAGTATAGGAGACATTGAAGAAACCACATGAAAAATATGAGGCCAGACATTATCAACATAGAACCGAGAAGTCATTAAAAGTGGGAGAGAGTCTGGTTACAACTAAACAAGGAAACACTACAGGGTCCTAGTAAGAAGATCAAGGCTCTATGGTATGGACCTTTCGATATAATAGAGGTGAGAGATAATGCCTACAAACTCAGTATACTCCCATATAGTGCAAAAATCACGCCAGTCGAAACTTTATGCAAATGTCATGCCTCCCACAAGTTGACCTACCATGTTGACCACCATGGTACAAGATGATGCCACGCTATCCCCCATTACTCACACATATAGGGCTAGCTACATATGGACTTTCAAGAATATTCTTGTAGGTCCAAAACCTTATCACAATTGAGGGTTGAGGAAGTCAAAACCCTACCCCTAGATGGTTATTAGGCTATGTTAAATACTAGACCACTAGGAGGAGAGGGGGTTCCATTATTTTTCATTGTGTCTTGTTCCATATCTAAGCGTAACAATTGAGAGTGGTATTTTGTGAGCATAACAGAGGAGGATAGATTATGTAGCAACCATACATGCCACAATGTCAAAGAAAACTTCATAGAGAGTGCATCTTTCTTTGTACTTGTATTTGAAGAAAAGAGAGCAGAGTGGCCTCACCTTCTAGCTAGGTTTTATCCCGTATTGGGTTTCCCAGGTTATATCTTGTGTTTATTTGTGGATGGTGTGTGTGTATTTATTTTTGTTCTCTATTTTTTGCATTTGAACTATTGCATACATTTTTAGCATAAAACCAATAATTAAAGAGTCTAGAATCTAAAACAAATTAACCTTCATATTAAATTTCAGTATTTTTGTTAGATATGTTGTAACGAACTATCCAGTGAAATATCCACAACAATTTATAGATGATTGGATCTCTGCATGAAGATTGCATCCATCATATACATGTTGAGATTTCCAAACACTACTCCACATACATCAAGGGGTACTAAGTCCAATTCCACTTTGTAAATAAAACATGCACTTACAACATATTTAATCTTACAATGTTTTGTTACATTGATATCTACATCCTTGTTTACCCATCCCAATGGATATGGGATATGATGATCGTGAACCTCCAATCCAAGCTCGTCAACTAGATTCGTTGCTATCATATTATCCTATGAAGAAAAATCAAACATGGCATATATCTTGTTCTTCTTGATCTGGATCTTGATGGGGAAGAGTTTGGTTATCAGATAGTGTTTCCACTTCTTGACAGCTTGAAATAGGGCATAGAGTTCCTTTTCATAGGTAGGGTAGTTGAGAACTTCCCCATGAAATATTTCATAATGATAACATACAGACCTTCCTCCTTACATTAAAATTGCTCCCATGACATACCCAATTGCATCTATCTCCACTTTGAAATGACTTTACAAGTTTGGTAATGCGAGAATTGATGCTTGACCGGTCTTTCTTTTCATCTCATTAAAATCCTTCTACCTATTCTTCCCCCACTGGAAACTCTTACCACTTTATATTATGGTGTGGAGTAGTGCATATACTATTGAAAATGAAGCTATGAACTTTTGCAGGTATTGTGTTGCCCCCAAAAAAACTCCTAACTTCATTGACATTTATAACAACTGGCCATTTCATGATGGCCTCCATATTTACAGGATCTACCTTGAGCTCCCCTCCACCGATCACATACCCTAAATACACCAAAGACTAATGAGCAAACTCACATTTCTTGAGGTTAGCCAATAGTTGGGTCTTTTTCAGAGTCTCTAACACTTGCATGAGATGTGAGATGTGCTCCTCCTAGGTAGAACTATAAACCAATATATCATCAAAATAGACTATAATAAATGAATCTAGATATAGGTGTAGTACATCATTCATTAGTCTCATAAATGTAGTTGGTGCAATACATAAACCAAATGGCATGACCAACCATTCAGACAAACCTTGCTTTATCTTGAAGGCAATCTTCCAAGTGCCTTCTTCCTTTATGCATATTTGGTGGTATCATAATTTGAGATCCAACTTGGTGAAATATTTTGCATGTTGCAATTAATCTAATAGATCATAGATCCTAAGTAGAGGGTACCAATTTTTAGTGTAATATTGTTCAATGCTTTGTAGTTGATACACATTCGCCAAGTCTCGTCCTTCATTGGTATAATTATGATAGGTGACCCACAATGTGTGTTTCTTGGATGAATCACACTCTACTCCAACAGGTGTTGCAACTGCTTCTTCACTACGTTTTCTTCTAGAATGGATTGTCTATACAACCCAATATTTGGCAAGGGGGAGTATGGAAATAACTTTATTTCATGTTTCACTTCCCAAGTGGGTGGTATCCCTTTAGGCTCCTGGAACACTCCTATGTATGCATGCATCAACTCCTCCAACTAATGTTTCTACTCTTTAATACAACCCTAAAGGGATGCCTTTACTCTTATCAACTCATCCTCAATATCATTGTCTCTTAAGAAAAGTAAAACATATTTCTTACTGGAACTAATCAATTTCTTGGTTTGGTTGACACTTACCAATCAGATCTTTGACTTTCCTTTATGCGCATTGATGGTGTAGGACTAGCCATCCTTGATTAGTCAATACCTTTTGGATCTTCGTATGAATATTTCATCCTGCATATACATGTAGGGGATTCCAAACACTACTCCACATGCATCAAGGAGTACTACGTTCAATTCCACTTAGTCAATAAAACCAACACTTATGAAAAAATTAATCTTGCACTATTTCATTACCTTGATCTTTGCATCCTTGTTTACCCAACCCAATGGATAGAGGATAGGATGATCGTGAATCTCATATCCAAGCTTGTTGACTAGATCTGTTGATATGATATTGTCCTATGATTTAAATTCAAACAGAGCATCTATCTTGGTTTTCTTGACTTGAATCTTGATGTGGAAGAGCTTGGTCATCTCCTTCTCTTCCTAATGATGAAGGCTACTCAAATTCACCTCCTTGTACACTAATGTGAAAAAAATATTTTCATCCAAATTGGAGCTACTTTCAACTTGATTGCTCAAATCCGTGGTTAGAAGATTATTTTTATTTTCTTCCTTCTTCCAGTTCTTTGGGTTCAACTTTGGATGTAGTTTCCAACACATTTCCTCAGTGTGACCATTAATATTCCAATGGTTGCAACAATTGTTGGGATCCTTGCATTGATGTATAGTGGATGTCATCTTCTTATCCTTTCCCCCTTTCCACTTCTTCTTCCCCTCCTTGGAATCTTCTCGGTGCTATTTCTTCTTGGAACCACTTGGTTGCCCTTACTTGTGGCCTATGTTTCCCAAATAATGTGCTTATACACATGCCTCATCCACTGTCCTTGGCTTGAAAAAAATTACTTGCTTTCGTAGATGGCTATGTAGACCCCTTAGATACATAATGATTACATCTAGGTTCTTGGTAGAGATACCCAACATGATGGCCATCTTTCTGAACTCCGTGGTGTACTCATGTAAACTTTGTCATTGATTCGACTTGAAATAGCGCCATTGTATCCATTGGTCCTATACATACTTGATAGGTTAGAATTGGGATTTGATGAGGGTTTTGAATTCCTCTTACCTATTTATTGGTGGATCATTCTCCAGCCTAGGTGCTTTTGTATGTATTTCTCACCAAGTTAAAGCATGGCCCTCTAACTTCAATCTGGAAAATTATATATTTTGTTCTTCACCTATATGGTGAGCATTAAAATAAACTTCTAGTTGTTGTAGCTAATGATTCATTTTTAATGCGTCAATCTCACCTTGGTATGGATTTATGTCCAATTTTGCTTCCATCTTGAATAGGGAATTTGAAGGGTTTATGGCATTGGAACTCGACTGCTCTTTCTTGGTTTCTTTTCATGACTCATTTTTTGGGTCTTCGTTATCTCTTGATTTATCATCTCATCTGATCTCTGAGTTCGAGGATCCAACTTCTATGAACAATCCAAGCTTACTTTATAGAGCCACCATGAGGAGGGACATATTGCGAGATATGTCAATGACTTTCTCTTCTAGCCTCACAAATCTCTCCTCTATTGGATCTCGAGGGTTGTTATGAACGAACTTGTTGGCCATGGCTAGAGCTCTGCAAATTTATTCTTAAATTGATTCCTGGATCCCTGCAACTTTCCAGAAATGCCCAAAGAAAACATCACTCTGGTACCAATATGATCTGTAAACTACCATGGATATTCCACTGGATAGTTTTTCACAATAGATCTAATAAAAATACTAAAATATTTACCATGATGGTTAATTTCCTTTAGATCTTAGACTCTTTAATTACTGGTTTTCTTATTAAAATGTATGAAATAGTTCAAATGTAAGAAAATAAAGAACATAAATAAATACACATACACACCATCCACAAATAAACACTATATATAACCTGAGAAACTCAATACATGAGAAAACCAAGCTAGAAGGTGAGGCCACTCTGCTCTCTTTTCTTCAAATGTAAGTACAAAGAAAGAGGCACTCTCTTTGGAGTTACCTTTGACACTATGACGTATATGTCTTTTATATAATCTCTTCTCCTCTGTTATGCTCAAAAAATACCACTCTCAACTATTATTCTCAACTATGGAACAAGATACAATGCAAAAGAATGGAAACCCCTCTCTTCCTAGTGGCCTATTATTTAACATAGTCCAATAGCCATTTAGGGTTCCTCAACCCTCAATTGTGATAATATTTTGGACCTTCTAGAATATTCTTGAAAGTCCATACATAGCTAGCCCCATATGTGTGAGTAATGGGAGTTGACATGACATCCTCTTGTACCATGGTGGTCAACACAATAGGTCAACTTGCAGGAGGCATAACTTTTGCATACGATTTTTTGCATCGTTGGAAAATTATAAATGTGTAGAATAGCATCACGAGGTTTGAGCTATTGATGGGAAAGTTTTAACCCCAAAAAATGTTGTTTTATGCCTCAAAATGGCTCCAAAATGTTTCAAACCCAAATTTTCCATACTACGACCTACCGTTAAAATGACCCTGCAAGCTAATTCCCCCAGTTTTTTCCACTCTGAAAGCACCGAGATAGATGAAAAATAATATAATGATCTAATTCGGATTAGCCAAATAGTACTCACTAATCAAGGATGGGAAGTCCTACATGATCAACATTCATAAAGGCGAGTCAAATATCTCACTGGTAAGTGCCAACCAAGCCAAGAAGTTGATTAGTTCCAGTAAGAAATATGTTTTAATTTTATTAAAAGAAAATCATACTAAGGACGATTCGATAAAAGTAAAGGCATCCAGCCCAAAGGGGTTGGATTCAGTGATGGAAACCAAAGAGTTTTTCATTGTTGGGAAAGGTTCAATTCCCGTGAGGGCCTAGCCTGAAGCCATGGGGTCACCTTGAGGTAGTGGTCGAACGTGTGGTTGCACCGAGAGATATTATATTAAATGATATCGTGACCTATGCACAAATAAATGGATCAAATACTTCCCACATGCCCTTCAATTTTAGACAAGTCAAATCTTGATAGAGTGATTGGTGTTGATGGGCCTTGTTCTACATTGAGACCCAGGTTCGAAACTCGTCAATATCAAGAGAGGACACCAAAAAATACATCCATGATAAGGGTTGGTGTGGCCCAGTGCGGATGGAATCCTTGGGTGATTTTGATGACTTAGATGTCCCTGGATAGCGGTTTCTCAGCCATAGGATAGTCCCACAGGTCACGAACACACTAGCAAACAAAAAAAAAGAGTAAAGGAATCCCTAGAGGGGTGTATCAAAGACTAGAAACATCAGTTGGAGTTCTAGGAGCCTAAAAGGCTATCTCCCAAGAGGGAAGTGAAGCATGAAACATGATTATTTCCAAACTACCCATTACCAAATATTAGGTTGTATAGACAGTTTATTATGGAAGCAAATGAAGTGAAGAAGTAGTTACAATAGTTGTTGGAGCAGGGTGTGATTCGACCAAGCACCTCACCTTGTGGGTCACCTATTATAATTGTACCAAATAATGATGGGACTTGGCGAATGTGTATCGACTATAGAGCATTGAACAACATTACACTAAAACATAGGTACCCTTTTCCCAGGATCAATGATCTGTTAGATCAGTTGTAGCATGCAAAATATTTCATCAAGTTGGATCTCAAATCGAGATGCTACCAAGTACGTATCAAGGAAGACAACATCTAGAATACTTCCTTCAAGACAAGGCCATATTTGTATGAATGGTTTTTCATGCCATTTGGTTTATGTAATGCACCAACTATATTTATGAGACTAACGAATGATGTATTACATTCATATCTAGATTCATTTGTTATATTTTGTTTGGATGATATATAAGTTTATAGTTATACTTGGGAGGAGCACATCTCACATCTTATGCAGGTGTTAGAGACTCTGAAGAAACACTAGTTGTTGGTTGATCTCAAAAAATGTGAGTTTTCTCAACAGTCTTTAGTGTATTTTGGGTATATGATCAGTGGAGGGAATCTTAAGATAAATCCCACAAAGAGGAAGGTCATCATGAAATGGCTAGTTCCTATAAATGTCACTGAAGTTAAGAGTTTTTTTGGGGAATCAAAGTACTTGCGAAAGTTCATAGCTTCATTTTCAGTGGTAGCTACGCCACTCCACACCATAACAACAAGTGGTAATAGTTTCCAGTGAGGGAAGAATAAACAAAAGGATTTCGATGAGCTGAAAAGAAAGATCAATCAAGCACTAGTTCTTGCATTACTAAACTTGCAAAATCCTTTCGAAGTGGAGACATATGCAAGTGGGTATACCATGGGAATTTTTATGCAAGGAGGAAGGAATGTATGTTATCATTTTGAAATATTTCATGGGGTATTTCTCAACTACCATACCTATGACAAGGAACTCTATGACCTAGTTCAATCTATAAAGAAGTGGAAGTATTATCTAATGGGAAAGGAGACCATCATCCACATAAATCATCGGTTGCTACAATATTTGCAGGCCTAGAGTAAGCTACAACAAACTAGACATTACAAGTGGATGGGGTTTTAACAAAAAATTAATCTAGTCATCAAGTATAAGAAGGGAAACACAAATAGGCTGGCATACATGCTTTCAGGTCCACCCACATCCAAGATTATATCTTTTGGAACTATGATTAACATGTATTCATTTACCCATGATGCATACAAAGAGGCATGCACAAAATATGAGGACTTGAAGGAGGTATTTCAACAACTACAGGGAAAAATTCATATAGAAGAAGGTGACGACAAGGCTGACTATCATTTATAGAATGGGTTACTCTACAAGCTCGAAAATCTCTGTATCCCTAAATGTTAACGACTACAACTTATTATAGATGCTCACACCTCCGAGGTTGCAGGAAATTTCGATGTTGGGAAGACAATTACCAAGTTACAGAGGTATGTGTACTAGTTCGTAATGCAAGAATATGTGGCATGGTATATCATAGGATGTATATTTTATACCAACAAGCCTTGTAATAGGAAGAAAGGTATATACCACCCGTTACCTATACCCACTCAACCTTTGGAAAGCATTTCCATAGATTTTATGGGAGGTTTACGAACAACTAGGAAGGGATATGAATATCTATTTGTGGTAATTAACAGGTTCAACAAGATGTGCATTCTCATGCCTTGTAAAAAGACCATCGAAGGATAAGAAGCAACAAACATGTTCTTTGAACAAGTATGGGTGGACTTTGGGATACCAAGGAGCATCATCTTAGGTAGGGATAATAGATTTCTCAGTACATTTTAGGCTACATTGTGAGAGAAGATGGACACTTAGTTGAATAGATCTAAAACAGTCCATCCACCGACAAATGGGTAGATAGAAGTAGTCAACGGGACTTTAGGGTTACAATAAAAAACATCCAAAAACCTGGGATGAAAATTTGATCTACATACATCACTCTTATAATAAACTAGTCCACATCTCTACTGGTAAGTCACCTTTTGAAAGTTGCTTTGGATGTTTGCCACCTTCACCCTTGGATGTTGTATATGGAAATCAAGGAGGAGTGAGGGAGGACCTCACAGGAGATGCATTGAGACTAGATTTTTTTTTTGAGAAGATTAGGCAAATCCATTTTCAATTACAAGAGATGCTAAACATACAAGGTCGAACATGATCAACATAGAACCGAGAAGTCGTTCAAAGTGGGAGATAGATTTTGGTTACAGTTGAACAAGGAAAGAATACATGGTCTTGGTAAGAAGATAAAGGTTCTATGGTATGAACCTTTTTATATATTGGATATGGTGGGAGATAATGCCTATAGACTTAGTCTACCCCCATACATGTGCATTTACTCAATAGTAAATGTGGAGAATCTCAAACCCTATGAGCCTTCCATGTTGGATCAAGACGAGCAAATCCTACCTTCCATAGAGGGATTAGAATCACATGCTCATGAAGAGTTGGAAAAGGACACAGTTTTGAAAAAGTAGTCTAGAACTACAAGACAGGGGAAGCATGACCTTTGGCAAATTGGGATAGAAGGAAAACTTCTAGGTAAAGCAAAGTGGTACTTTAGGGATAAAGTAGAGGAAAATTTTCCTTACCTCATTCAATAAATATTTTAGGGACCAAAAGCCTCCCTAAATTGGGAGGTGTGATCTATATTGGATAATTACATTATTTTTCATCTATCTCAATACTTTTTGGGTGGGAAAAGTTGGAGGAATCAACTTGTAGGGCTATTTCAGTGGTAGGCCCTAGTTTGAAAAATTGGGGTATGGAACCTTCTGGGGCCATTTTTAGGCATTAAAAGGATTTTTTTGGGGTTATTGTGTTCAAAAATTGTGTGCACACTCTTGGGAGTGTTCTACATTCTAAGACCTTTCCAACGATACATCAAACACCTCAATGGGTGCTCGTATCCAAAGTTATGCCTCCTCTAAGTTGACCTACCTTATTGACCACCATGGTACGGGTGGATGCCATGTCATACCCCATTACTCACACATATGGGGCTATCCACTTGTGGAATTTCAAGATTATTATAGAAGGTCCAAATCTGATCACTAATTGAGGGTTCATGAAGTCAAAACCCTAACCCCAGACAATTATCGATCTATGTTAAATACCAGGTCGCTAGGAGAAAGGGTTCCATTATTTGGCATTGTATTTGTTCCATAGTTGATCAAAGCACCTAGGAGTGGTATTTTGAGAGCATAACAAAGGAGGAGAGATTCAGTAGCATACATACAGACCACATTTTCAAAGGCAACTCCATAGAGAGTGCCTCCTTCTTTGTACTTGCATTTGAAGAAAAGAGAGCAGAGTGGCCTCACCTTCTAGTTGGGTTTTCTCTCGTATTGGATTTTCTCGGGTTATATCTTGTGTTTATTGTGGATGGTGTGTGAGTATTTATTTACGTTCTCTATTTTTATTTATTTTTATCTATTTCATACTATTGGAAACGTAATCCATTAGGGTTACTCGGATGAACTTGGAATATGAATTGAACCGTCGCCAAGAGTCCAAGAGACCACTTGGAATATGAATCCAAAGGTCACATCAATGTATTTATAAATGTATCATATGAACGAATAATATGCAATTCATGACTATCTTTGTTTGTGTAGTATAACAATGGTATGAGAGCTATGGGAGTTATCCATAGCTCAGTCTTTGAAAGACATTTTGCATTCCCTTTTGTAGAAACATTCCTCTATCTTCCTACCAGTTTGAGATTTGTCTCCCTCGTACAGAAACGCCTCCACCAGTATACCAGTCTACCGTTGGGGTTTCCATTTCGCTTTGTGCATCTCTCTTTTCGATTTCCCTTTGCCATTCCATCTATGTTGTTCCAATATGTGTTTCAGTTTGGCATGCCTCTCTCTTCCAAGAAACCACTTGTAGACTGTTCCATAGTATGGTTCAATCCATTGACTCATTCTCCAAACCGTTTATTGTTCTACCCACGCGAAACCCTAATTTGTGGCATCAACGACTCCACTGCTCCATTGTTCATGCCCTTGAGCTCATGTTTGTCAATGGTATCATACCATTTGACTGCTCCATTTTTCATACTATCGAGCTCATGCATGTTTCCCCTTATCGTTCATGGTGTTGTTTCTACATGGACTCATTCCTCAAGGGCTCAAACACTCACGGGAAGCTAAGTGTTCCATTACTGGAATTCAATTGTTGGTTGAAGTTTTTAATTGAACACACATGAATCTCCATATACCATAATGTGGGAAACATTTTGTCATGCATATTCAACACCCCTTATGATTGCAATGTAAAATTCCTCAATGCAAGAGTAATTCTCGTTTATGAAGGTGCCCTTCAATAAATGCAAGAAAGTAGAGATTCCATGGATTCCTTGAGGCGATGAGAGCCATTTTATTCAATATACATTGAAGCATAAGCGAGACCCTATGTAGGAGCCTGATAATTGTTAGTCCAACATTATTTTCAAGCCACCCCACATTTCAAACATTGCTCGATCGGACTAAGGAGAAGTTTATGTTTGATATCTACAAGAAGGGATCATTTCACTCCCTCACATTCAATGTGGCCAAGACTCGTATGATATCAAAAAGTTTGAATATTTCCATTCCTCCTTTTTTATGGACATGTTCTCATCGATACAATTTTCATTAATAATAGTTGGATAGATATGCCTAGGAATTCAAAGCTACTTCTAAGGTTGTGCAAGTTATACTCGCAAATCCATATGTGGATCACAAAAATTCCCATTGTGGGCCGCTCATTGATGGTGTAGTTTTGATTGGTAGTCTGAAATCATGTGCCTCTCCATAGAGTACTTCATAGTCTCTCTCAAGGCCTTCTGCCAAGCTTGTCTTAAGACCAGTTAATAGTTCTCTATCAATGTGGGAACAAGATTTGGCATTTCATCGTGGTAACAAGATGGTTGCAGAGACTAGATAATGTGATTCATAAGATCATGAGGCTTTTCTTCGAACTCTAAGAAGCTAGATAATGAACTTCTGAGAAAGATGGGATGGAATTGATCTCTGATGGTCATCTAGCCAAATGGAAATATTTGGATGTGTAAAGATGAATTGCTTATAGTAAATCTCCAAGCTACACTTTTTTGTAGCAAATGTTGGGAGACAAAGATGTTTTTCTCCTCTTGTCATTTTCAATTGACTGGACAAAATCATCAAGCACTATTGGAGGTGAAACAACTTCTCTTGTTTGAGTGCCAACAAAGGATGTGAACATGGCAGTTTGCAAATGCTCCTAATGTTGTGTGTTGTATTATGGTAAAGCCATAGTTTCCAATCATCCGACAACTCCGTGCTCGTGAAAAACACACACAAAAAATGTTTGAAGTATTGTAAGTTTACTTTTTTTTTATATGAATGTGTGCATTTTCGATAGAAGTCGACACCCTCCATTTTTTTAGTTTGCATTGAGTCAAACTATTAATGGCTCGAACTGATGAAGTATTAGAGTTATTGAACACTCTAATACTCTCTTCTATGGAAAATACACTCACCACTAACAAAACAACTTTGTAGTTTGTTGTAACTTGCTTGCAAGTTTCACAAGCCAAAGTAGCACTGCTTCAAACTTAGACTCGGCTTCTTCATGATGAACTTGAGTGAAAGAATCTTCGACATTCTGAACTAGTCCTTGTTCAAAACAACCATCTTTTCGAAGAAGCTGATGATGTTGATTCATACCAACAACTAGCGTAGGAGAAACTCAATGAGATCACTTCATATTCAATTGCAGATGAAGTTCAAATCCCTCTTTCCAAGCCAATCATCAGACCTTGGGAAGAAATCAGGCACAACAAGCATAGAACAAGTATCATATATGAAAAGGAAGTCACCTTTCATATCTGGATTATACCAAATTCAACCAATTCCAGAGTGTTGGATTACTACAAGAAGGATCATACTCACCTGCTTTAGTTCAAGAGCATACTCTGAAATGGAAACATTGTCATTGAGTTGGCCACATGAAATATCATTGTTTTGATATTCATCCTTCAGATAGATGTTCCAAACGCAAGAAATATGCAAGTGTAAATAACCACTATGGGTGGACGACTTATTGGCAATGGTCATCAAAAATCAAGAAGATATCTCAGTCATATCACATAATTCATTCATTCTCGAGTATTGACGCATATTACAGTGAAAGGGTTTTCATATTCTCACCTTTTTCGTGATAGGGGGGAATGTGATTGACAATCAGGCTTCAAGTTTCGAAGTCTTATCAATCGAGCAATAACAAGTAAGCATAACAAGAGAGCGCCATTTGGTTTTTGGTCATCCCAAAACCACCATATTAGTTTGTGGTTTTCCTTAAACCACCATTTAGTAGAAGACTTACAACTTATGCTAGACAACAATTTGTTGTTTTCCTTGAACTTACATTTAGTAAAAGACTTTCAACTTCTATTATAGAATAGTTTATGGTCATATTTAAACCAACATTCGAGAACACTTCCAATTAGCAGAAGACATCAACTTTAGCTTCTATCTAACTTAGGAAATTTTCCAGGAACCAATGAGCCTTAAAGTCGAGTTCCAAAGTTTGTGTCCATCCAAAACCACCAGATTGATTTGTAGTCTTCCTTAAATCACCATCACCATTTAATAGAAGACATCATCTTCTGCTAGACATTTGGTTTGTGGTCATCCAAAAACCATTAGATTCAAAGAGTACATTCAACCATTGGAAGTTGCACACTTCAATATTCCAATTGCACACTTCCATATTTAAGCTCTCTTCTTGAACTCACATACACCCCTTTGGATTAATCAGGGAGGAGTTGGAAACATAATCTGTCAGGGTTAATCAATTTAAGGAATATAAATTGAATTGTTGTCGAGAGTCCAACGGACCTCTTGGAATCCAATTTCAAAGGTCACATCAATTTATTTATACATGTATCATATTAAAGAATGATATGCAATTCATGCCTTTCCCTATTTTCCTAGTCTAACCCATACATTTTAAGAAGAAAACCAGTAATTAAAGAACATTAGATCTAAAGGAAATTAACCTTCACAGTAAAGATAAATATTTCAGTATTTTATTAGAATTTGAGTAATTAAATAATCTTGAGTCATTGATAAGTTGGCGAGAAAAAAGAGGCAAATCGTCGATATGTCAGCGAGGAAAAGACATCATGTCATTGAAACGTAGACGAAGAATGTGCTTTTGGAACCAAAACATTAGCAAAGGAAAAATATAAGAGATTGTCAATAAAAGAGAAAGAGAAGAAGAGAATAGAAAGAGAAGAAGAGAAGAGAAAGAGAAGAATAAAAGAGAGAAGGAGGAAAGGGAAGGAGAAAACGAACAATTTACAAAAAAAAAACAAGTCTGGAGTCAAAAACTTGTTTACTAGTGTATGCATTATTTTGAAATAAACTATTGGTATTCAATTTAGACTTTCCAAACTTCATATATGACAATTCTACCAATAACACATGTTTGACACTAGTTTTAGGACTGGTCAAAAACCCTAATTTACACATAATATATTTCGAAAATTATAGCATTTCAGAACACAAATTTCTACCACAATTACTTATATATGTCTCCTCATGCTCTTGAAAATTTTATAATATGAATTTTCACCAAAAAAAAATCCTAGTGAAAATTCCAAGATGATGCATTTGCGACTAATTTCAGGATTAGTAAAAAACCCTAACTTACACAAAATATATCTCATGAATTATAATGATCCAAAACTTGAAATTTTTACCAGTACTTAGATATGTCTCCTCAAGATACTAAAATTTTCACACTCTGAAACTTGGCTAAAAAAATTATAGTGAAAATTCCAATGTGAGCTATTTGAAGGAGCAAAACCCTAGGATTGTATGCTCTAATCCCAAATGTTATGAACCAAATGCTTAAAATATCAAAATAAACCAAAATTACACACCATGTACACCAATGTGAGTGTGGAACACAACTCCAAGACATATAAGAGAGATGACTTACACAATAGCTCCTTAAATAATAGGAGAAATTCCTCCAAATACCCTATTACATTCATACATCCAAATCACATGTCCCTCAATAATGAATACATTATCTTTGTATATACATGTTCACACATTGCACATCTGACCCCTTTATTATTAGGTTGACCACTATTACAAACACATTTACCCATTACATGTACATGTAACCCCATATATGCCCCCTTTGGGGCCATATCATATACATTTAACCCCATATATGCCCTCATTGGGGTCTTAACAACTTATCATACACAAAAACTTGCCATCCTTATTTGCTTGAGGAAACTCTCACAAGATCATTGATGAGATTCTTTTTCATCCCTCCTATTATCATTCTCTTTGTAAATATCAACAACATATGTTTGGGGGACTTTCCAATTTTTTTTTGTGTTTCCAGCACAAAACTCTCTCATGAAGGATGCTACCAATAACAAACGAGATAATTTTTTATCCTGATATCTATCTCCCCATTATAATTTTGTTCATTTGAAAGAATAACAATACTAATATATGATGTTGTTGACATAGGTGAAGTACATGACCTAGATATGACAACCAAGAAATCCAACATGAGAAAAAGGGCCCATCATTCAAGTGAACCCAGAAAAAAAGGGAAAATCAGTTGAATTATACAACACTAATTAACTACCAAAAGACAAGGGCATCATTGGAAAATGATATATTTGAGTCAACAAGCAACTACACATGCCTATATATTGTTGCAGAAACATTGATTGAAAATTTCTAATTGCCTAAAATTGGAGAGATAAGTGAACCCATATCTAGGTGGAGCTAGACGAATACTTGCATTCCAAAGAAGTTTTTATAGGAATGGCCCCCCTAGTCACCAAAGAGGCCTTAAAAGAATATATTGTTGGGCCTTCCAAAGATGTCAATTCCATCAATTCTAGGCCAGTACATTTCAAAAGAAATTATGGGCTAGTACATTTCAGAAGATGGTATAGCTGTGGATTTGGTGAACAGGCTTGGATTGGATATTCACAATCATCCTAGCCCCTATTCATTGGATTGGGTAAACAAATATGCATAGATCAAGGTAACAGAAAAGTGCAAGATTAATTTTTTTGTAAGTATTGATTTTATTGATGAATTTGAATTGGACATAGTACCCCTTGATGTATGTGGATTAGTGCTTGGAATCCCCTACATGTATATTAGGGATGAAATATTCATGCAGGGAGCCAAACAATATCGAATAATCAAGGATGTGAAGTCCTTTATCATCAACGTGCATAAAGGCAAGTCAAATATCTCACTACAGGTAGGTGCCTACCAAGCCAAGAAATTGATTAGTTCCAGTAATAAATATGTTTTACTTTTATTAAGAGAAAATCAGATTGAGAATGAGTCGATAAGAGTAAAGGAATCCCTGGAGGGGTGTACTAAAGATAGAAACATCAATTAGAGGAATTGAAATAGGCATACAACAACTAGTCCTTTCAAGAATAAAGTGACAACAATACTAACTATAATTTCCATAATGATTTACTCTACAAGCTCGACAAGATCTGTGTCCCTAAAGGTGAACAACTAGAGCTTATCAGAGAGGCTCACACCTCCAAGGTTGCAAGACATTTTGGTGTTGGGAAGACAATTGTCAATTTATAGAGGTATGTGTACTGACTCGAAATGAAAGAAGATGTAGCATGGTATATTAGAGGATGTATACTTTGTTATACTAGCAAGCCTAGTAACATGAAGCAAGGTCTATACCAACCCTTACCTGTACCCACTCGACCTTGGGAAAGCACTTCCATGGATTTTGTGGGAGGTTTACCAACAACCAAGAAGGACCTTGACTATATTTTAAAAATACCATCAAAGGAAAGGAAGTAGAAAACATCTTCTTTGAACAGGTTTGGGTGCACTTTGGGATACCAAGGAGCATCATCTCAGAAAGGGATACAAAATTTATCAGTACATTTTTTACTACATTGTGGGAGAAGATGGACACTAATTTGAAGAGGTCTACAACATTCCATCCACAAATAGATGGGAAAAAAAAGTCATCAATAGGACTTTGGTGCAGCTTTTAAGGGGTTTCAATCAGAAGCATTAGAATACTTGAGATTAACATATGATATACATGCAACACTCTTATAATAGAGCAATCCACACTTCTACTAGTTAGTCACATTTTGAAACTTGTTTTGAGTATTTTCCACCTTCACCCTTGGATGTTGTATATGGAAAATAAGGAGGAGTGAGGGAGGACCTCACAAAATATGCATTACGAGAATAAACATTTGTTTAGAAGATTAGGCAGATCCAAGTGCAAGTATAGGAGACACTAAAGAAACCACATGAAAATATGAGGTTGGACATGATCAACGATAGAACTGAGAAGTCATTCAAAGTGGGAGAGACTCTGGTTACAACTGAACAAGGAAACACTACAAGGTCATGGTAAGAAGATCAAGTCTCTATGGTATGGACCTTTCGAGATATTAGAGAAGGTGAGAGATAACGCCTTCAAACTCAGTATACCCCCATATAGTGAAAAAATCACATCAATCATAACTTTATGCAAATGTCATGCCTCCCACAAGTTGACCTACCATGTTGACCACCATGGTACAAGATGATTCCACACTAGCCCCCAATACTCACACATATAGGGCTAGATACATATGGACTTTGAAGAATATTTAGAAGGTCCAAAACCTTATCACAATTGAGGGTTGAGGAAGTCAAAACCCTACCCCTAGATGGTTATTAGGCTATGTTAAATACTAGGCCACTAGAAGGAGAGGGGGTTCCATTATTTTTCATTGTATCTTGTTCCATAACTAAGAATAACAATTCAAAGTGGTATTTTGTGAGCATAACAGAGGAGGAGAGCTTATGTAGCAGCCATACATGTCATAATGTCAAAGAAAGCTCCATAGAGAGTGCATCTTTCTTTGTACTTGTATTTGAAGAAAAGAGAGCAGAGTGGCCTCACCGTCTAGTTGGGTTTTATCTTGTATTGGGTTTCCCAGGTTATAACTTGTGTTTATTTATGGATGGTGTGTGTGTATTTATTTTTTTTCTCTATTTTTTGAATTTGAAATATTGCATACATTTTAAGCATAAAACCAATAATTAAATAGTCTAGGATCTAAAACAAATTAACCTTCATATTAAATTTTAGTATTTTTGTTAGATATGTTGTATCTAGTGGAATATCCACAAAAATTTATAGATGATTGGATCTCTGCATGAATATTGCATCCATCATATACATGTAGAGGTTTCCAAACACTACTTTGCATACATCAAGGGGTACTACGTCCAATTCCACTTTGTAAATAAAATATGCACTTACAACAGATTTAATCTTACAATGTTTTGTTGCATTGATATCTACATCATTTTTTACCCATCCCAATGGATATAGGATATGATGATCGCGAACCTCCAATCCAATCTTGTTGACTAGATTCGTTGCTGTGATATTATCCTATGAACCAAAATCGAACACGACATCTATCTTGTTCTTCTTGACCTGGATCTTGATGTGAAAGAGTTTGGTTATCAGATAGCGTTTCCACTTCTTGATAGCTTGAAACAGGGCATAGAGCTCCTTTTTTAGGTAGGGTAGTTGAGAACTTCCCCATGAAATATTTCATAATGATAACATATAGACCTTCCTCCTTACATTAAAACTGCTCCCATGGCATACCCAATTGCATCCATCTCCACTTCGAAATGACTTTACAAGTTTGGTAATGTGAGAATTGATGCTTGGCGGATATTTCTTTTCATATCATTAAAATCCTTCTATTGATTCTTCCCCCACTGGAAACTCTTACCACTTGCTATTATGGTGTGGAGTGGTGTAGTGTAACACACCCACGACGGGGCATAATTTTTTTTTTTCTTTTCTTAAAGGACATATTCTCCATTCATGGTTTCTAATTTGGAAAGTTGAGGAAGCAGTCCGACCTCCCGGTCAAGGATCTTTGATTCTGAAGCCAAACGACTCTCTCAGACCCTGATGGTCTCGCTCTGTAATTAAACACAGACCCTTTCGACATCTGGGTGTAGGTCTAATGGTACCCGCAACCTTCCCCTTCACGCCTATGAAATATCAAAGTATGGGCACTAGCTCCTTTTATGATAAGCCCCTTCCTTGATATGACCTTGTGCAATGGCCTTATGCAACCACACGATTGTAGGTGCGACCAAGGGTGGTTTGAAACCAAACTACTTTTCTCCCCGCAATTCACCTTGAGCCTCCACGTGTCCTTTCTCTAAAATCGTGGTCTGGATTTCGGCCCGCCCTCAACTTTTAAA
This sequence comes from Picea sitchensis, assembly GCA_010110895.2. Lineage (NCBI taxonomy): Eukaryota > Viridiplantae > Streptophyta > Pinopsida > Pinales > Pinaceae > Picea > Picea sitchensis. Next base: position 67,078 of record SNQJ01S0008278.1, read on the forward strand.
ATTTTTCCCACCTTCGGACCCTACAATATGACATGACCGTCGATCTCACAACCTTGACGGTGCTTCTGAACTTGACGGCTCAGATCTATCCCTTTCAAAGTTTCGGATCATATCTGACCTCTTTCAAATCAACGACTGTGATTTGTTTCATAATTTTGGACTTCGGAATTATCAAGTCTCAAACTTTCCTTTCTTCCATATGTCAATCTTCTGGAGTTGACAATTTGCGGACACCTGCCCTTCTCAATCAGCGGCTCTGCCTCTGCTTCGGGGATTTGATATTTCAACTAGATCAACGGTCCTATGGTCCTTTTCTCGATCAATGGTCGATATTTCCTTCGGGTCTCTGGAATTTTGAGATCTCAAATCTCAAACTTCACTTCTCCTCGAAGTATGTAGATTCTTGCCACATGTCCACTTGAATCAGACAGTTGAGGCTTAATCCGGGCCTTTACCCGAAATCTATAGATTTATGCCAACTGTCCTCTTGATCTGATGGCTATGAATTACTTTAGGACTTTACCCGGAATCAACAAATCTACGCCACGTCTTTTATGGATCAGACGGTCCAGATTCACCTCGGACGATATAACACTTGAGATTTACTTTGGACGATCTGAAGACTGAGATCTACTTCAAATGATCGGACAATTGAGCTTTACTTCGGCTCTCCATCTCTCCAGACTTCGGGAGTCTCAAATCTCAACTGAAAACTCTCGAACAGATTCCTCCGAAGTCCACAATCTGTCGCCACACATCTACTTTGATCAACGGTCCTTCGACCTCCTCCTCGATCAATGATAGAGATCTCCTTCGGGACTTCGACACTTTCACCCTCTACTTTCCTCTGGAGTGCATCGTACCTGTAGTTCTAGATTTGGCACCATACATCCACTTTCAAATCAACGGCTGTCGTCTGCTTTGGGACTTCGGCCTTCAACAATTTCAAATCTCAGTTCTCCATGCTCTGCTCCTCCTGGAGTGTTTTATTCGTAGTCCAAGATCTGATGACATGTGTCCTCTCACAGATCAACAACTCCCAGATACTTCAGCTATTCGAGGTTCGACGGTTTCCAACTTTACTCCGTTTTCCCCCAGAGTTCACAATCTATCGCCACGTACCCTCTAGATTTGATGGTCCAGATTCTCTTCGGTTCTTCAACTCTTCAGGCTTTGGGAGTTTCAGACTCCTATGCACTCATTTCTCTCGTAGTTATTTCACCTGAACTTCATGGATTTCTACCATGTGTCCCTCTGCAACGAATGGTTGGGATATTCTTCGGCCTTCGGGACTTCAGGAGTTTGTCACACTTCTCACTTGGAAAACTCCGAAGTAGTTTTCCCCGAAGACTTCGATCTATCGACACGTATATCCTACCAGCCGACGAACATGATCTACTTTGGGTCTTTACCCAGAGTCCACAGAATTATTCCACCGTCGCTCCTCCTCTTGAGATTCTTGAATTCTTCCAACTTGGAAGAGTTTGGTAAATGTTCAAAGGCCTCAACCTTCATTCCTCCTGCGAATCTGACTATCTTGGGTCTCGTCGACACTTCTGAAAAGTGCTATCCCTTCTGAGGTTGATCCTTAGGGGATTTAGAATTCCCATGCACTCATTGCGTTAATACACTCTCATCAGATCGACGGTCCATGACCTTCCTTGATCCAACAATCTAGATTACATCGCAACTTCGGGTTTCGGAAGTTTAATCGCACAAATTGTGTGATTCTCCCGATGTGCGAAATCTGATCTCGCCAATCCGATGATCAAGGGGGGGTCCCGATAGATCCTTGGATTTACAGTCCAGATCACATTGCTACTTCGGGTTTTAGAGGATCCATCCCCTTCACGATGATTACCAACATTCATCGAACTTGCGAAGGTTGAAGGAGTCGAGGCGTTAACGCCTGCACTCCTTCTTCCAATCTAACGTTTGCGACAGACCTTGGATCCTCCCGAAAGAGTATCATCCGCTCATCTTCCAAACGAAAGGATATTCCCTTTTGATACTTGAATCTCACTATTCTTCCTTAGCTTGGTTGGTTCTGAAAGGCTTAAGAGCTTTGCGCTCTTTCTCTTGAATGTGACGCTTGGAAGAATTCTTCCGCGCACCCCTTACGTTCATTCCTCAACTCTCGAACTTAGGTAGTTCTCGGTCTCTGTTTGCCTCGCAAAGAGCCTGTGTGTACATTTACTATCTCTCCTGAACTTTAACAAACTCCTTCCTACAAGGGAATCAAAATGACTAGGAGGGTCAACATGCGTACCTGAAACTGTACCTAAGGTCGACAAACTCACAGTTCATGTCTCTATTTTAAGTCACCACAGAATGCAAGCATTTATGAGTATAAAACACGTCCTATTCATACAATTTCCTACTTGCCTAATTACACAATCAAGCAGACACAAAAAGGGTACAGTATAAATCATTAAGCAAACATATCCATCCCTGCAACATTCATAGGATATCAAACTTTAATTCACAATACCACTTAAATACACAAGATATGTGATTACTTATCTATTACAAGTGGTAGCCAACTAACTGACTTTGGGTGTTCGTCCTTCCACCCGACCATAGGATTAGAGGCATTCATTCTTATCACTTTGGCCACCCTCGTGCTAAGCCATGATATCACTAGGGCACTCTCGCGATTCTCAAGGATTCTTTCTCTGTTTCAGCTTCTGCTCGGGTTTTGTTCTCTGCAAACTTTCAGAGACTTCTCCCTCTGTTATGGAATTGGCGAGGTTTATCAGATGATCACTCAGCATTAATCTCATGGCCTTTTGTTCATCATCCGCTGGGGCTCCCACATTCTCCTTACCAAATTTATTATATCTTTTCCCCATGATGGTTCTCGAACCATCGTGTTCCTTCTGTCAGAAGGGAACTTGGGTCAGCTTGGTCTGTCATACCCAGTGGTACTTCAGGCTGACATTCTACAGTCAGACCATGCTTCCATTCATGGGAGTGGTTGATAAATCAACCACTGGTCCTTTCTTCATTAAATTCTTTGTATCCCTGTGATTCGAAGGATATTTATTATCTCCATCAAGGGAAATTTGGGGTTATTTGATATAATGAACCCTCTCTTATAGTTTTCACATTCTTTTCTCTAGTGATATCATGGCCAGTACTTTTAAGGCTTCACCCCCACAGTCAGTTATTGACAACTCAAACAATAATACATTTAGATTGTCCACATGTCTTAGCATGGTAATCCTATTTTAAGATTAATTACAAGTTGGGGGAAACAAGGGTGTTACAATTCCCTCTCCCTTAAAGGAACATCGTCCTCGGTGTTCTTTCTCAAAAACACCTTCCATGCCTTTCTCATTCAGTTGTTTCAGAAATATTGATCCTTCTTCCTCGATCAGGTCCTTTTTCAGACCTTTAATCTTGGTCACCTACTTTCAATAATTCTTGGACAACAAGAACGCTAATCATAGTCTTATGCGAAAACATTGCATAAAAATTTCTAGGAAAATTTTATAATCTTAGCACAATAATTATCTGCACAGTTCGTGGATTTGTATCCACATGGTTGTTTTGTTGTCTAGGATCATTGTTTTTCCTTGACATACCCATTGGGTTCATGATCCCAATCAATACTTTACAAGAACTATTAAGGTCTCCTCTTCCTTGCGGTCACTCACCTTCCAGGCCGAGGCTCAGGCATCCCCTTCTCTGCTATACAGACCCTCGGGTGATCCATCTTGCCTTGCCAAGGTTTTCTCGCACAGGAAGAACTACCCATCATGTGCATGATCCAAATCAATAGTTTACAAGAAATATTAAGGTCTCCTCTTCCTTGAGGTCACTCGCCTTCCAGGTCCAGGCTCAAGCATCCTCTTCTCTGCTATACAATCCCTCGGGTGATCCATTTTTCCTTGCTAAGGTTTTCTCACACAAAAAGAATTCCAGAGGCTTTGTCAATTCTTACGGTCGAGGCATCCCTTAGACTTTCTTTGTCAAGGCGTCCCTCTGTCTTGTGTTACCTCAACACAACATATTATAGGCGATCATGTCTTACCACGGGGTTCTCATGGCTCAACAGTAGCCATTTTTCATGGTTTTACAGCTTGAAAGCCTTCTGGCTCAGCTAAAGTTAGGGACAAAGGTTACTCTCCTTCTCCTGGAACATAAATAGTTAGGGACAAAGGTTACTCTCCTTCTCCTGACTCAGTCATAGATAGGGACGAAGGTTACTCTCCTTCTCCCGAGTTAGTCTCTATTTCATGCGATCGGATTATGCTCTTTCTCACAGTTCTCCCTCAAACCCGAGAGCTCAGTTTCTTGTCCCCGCACTCTTCGCATATATTTCCCTTTCACCTGTATCACAGGTATACAAAAATTCATGAGACATCATAAATTTTAAATTCAAACATTTTCTTGTAAGTTTGTCATCCGCAGATTTCCAAATTCCACATTTTGTTTTCATATTTGTTTCGCACAGGAAACAGATTCATAATTATGGGACTTTCCTTCCCATAGCAGTTTGGCTCAGCATGCAATTGGTCTTCCTTATGTCTTACAACACTTCCATATTCAAGACTCCTTTTCTTCCTGCACTTTCAAATTCAATCAGCCAAACGAATTGTTAGTTTCTCATGCTCATTTAATTTTATTGCACCTTTATAACGTCATGACAACCAATTTAAGAATTGTGCATACTATCAATCAAATTCACTTTCTCAAAAAGGAATTACCATTCCTTGCAATTTGGCTCAGTAGGCAATTGGTATTCCTTATGGTCTTATAATACTGCCATATCCAAGGCCCATTTCCTCCTGCAATTTCAACATTCCTTAGCCAAACAAATTGTTAGTTTTCATGCAACTTACCTTTTCAAAATCAAGCATACTAATAGTCCAAGTCATTTCATCTATTCAAGGATACAAAGCAAAATGATACATCATCCCTTACCTATGCATCATTTCGGCCTACCATTTTTTTCAGAATGTAATTCAGATATCAATTGACTTTAGTGAATGTGCCAACATTTGTGGCCACATTCATACCCAATGCACCCTTGCATTGATTTTTAAGTTTCCCACACTTTACGACACATACTTTTCCATGGTGCGTTGGAGCTTAGCCAAGCTTTTCACCATATGGCTTATTCATTTTCATTCATTCTTACAGCAGTACCATACTTCCTGCCATAGGTCGATCACGATCCCAAAATGGCACACATGAACGCCTTCAAGCATTCCTCCTTCATTAATAACCAGGGTTCCAACACTCATGGCCACCCAAATTTGGTTTTCTCTAACACCTATACAATGTAAGTAGAAATGTTGGAAGGTCCTCCTTCCTCAATGGGAAATCCATTGTCTGTCCTTTATGAAAACATGCATTTCCTTGAAGCAATTCCATGCAACGTGTTTTCTATGAGAACTTTTTGTTTCCAATCGTTCCTTGATTGGTCCATGTATTTATGACATATTAGTTCATGAATTCTTCTGAGGATTATGATCAGTCTTTACTACCAGGGGTTCACACCTCCATCATTCAGGTTCTCCTTCCTGAATCATACCCTACTTGGGTATCCAAGGCATACAACTGTCTTTCAACATTCCATACATAACATTAAGACCGTAGAACATTTCAGAAGGGATTCTTACCCAATCCTTTCATACCTTGTGCCACATAGGCATGAACATTTTTATACAGGTTTTGGTTGTTAGCACCCCCTCTGATATTATCCCATCAGTGGTGCTCCATGAGGACTTTTAAAGTCCCTTCAACAATCTTTCAACAAGAACCTTCTCATAGTCATCCTCTAATTGAGGTTGTTCATTATTGGCAATTGTCTTTCTCAACAGTTCCAATCTATTTCTTTCTACACATGACATACATCATAAACACATTAGTCGTCATGTAAATTAAAAATGCAAGTACCATAGCATTTAAATTAATAAAAAAAAATTAGACATGTTCTAGCATATATGTATGCACTTCATCACATTATCCTTAATGTTTTCATGAGTGCAATACTGACAGTTCTCAATTGTCTTTGTAGTAATACAATCCTCATCATTATGGTGTCAAAACATTTACTTTCATCAACGTACTATCTTTCTCATCCCAAGGAAAAACATAATACACAACAAGAAAATAATTGAGGCTCTCCCCTTCTTCAAATTCTTTCTACATCGCCTCAGACTTTTCAGCCCAGCTGAGTTATTTCTAAGGCCTCATTGTCTTTTCTCTGCTTTTGCAATTTACTCCCTATTGGGATCTTCCTGCTCTTTTCCTTGAGAAACCTTAGTTAGCCCTCACCCTAACCCTTTTGGAATACATCAACATGCTTTAATATCAAACCTTTTTGTTCATAATGGGTCACGAACCTGTGCATCCTACACATTACCATTCGGTTATCAGAATGGTCAATATTCATTTATTAGTCTTCTATTCTGTATATGATGTTTTTTTTTTTCTTTCAAAATGNTTAAGGTTGTGACTTTGTTTTCCTGACAGAGTCTTCACACAGTTCCACCACAGGGAACTCCTTCATCATGCAACTTCCTCATTGCATATCCATCACTATTTGTGATGGCCTAAACCTTGAGTTAGCTTCCGCATTTTACCAAATATCCCATAAGGAATATAAACATGAATCTTTGTCATGTACCCAAATTATGTATCCATACATATTCTAGTTTTATTAACTTACACCATACATGTGCATCACTTGCACGTTTAATATCATTCATACCTAACTGGTATTAACATTAGGCTTCATATTATCAAGCTCCACAATGCATTAACCCATGCACTCAAGCATGATTAAACACATATAAGTATCCATCATGCTAGCTTATTGCTTACTCTTTTTCCATGTCCTTCACACACATGGACATATCAGACTTCTATATCCTTTTCCCAAGGATCTTCCAATCACCCTTATGATCATGTATACACATTCGTGTATAAGTAGGTGCATCTCTTGCACCTTTTTACCTCATGCATTCGCTTGATAGTTTAATTTCATCATTAATGTCCTTCAGTTTGAGATTTCAGCTACTTACAGGACTAATCTCACAATCATATCTCGTATTGATGTTGCCTTCTCTCAAGGCAATAACCAACCAGGGTCACTTTCCTCTTTATGCGACAATGTCTAGCAAGAAAACCTTCTTGCCTCAGCATCCATAGGGTTTCACCCATCTCACTTTTCTCTGGTCATGAGGATTTATATACTCCAATTTTAATATAAAGAAGTAACTATAACTGTCAAGGATCCTACCTGATCCTATCAGATTCCTTTAATCCCACAAAGGTGGATTATATAATGGTTAATACCTTTGTGGGATTAAAGTTTGAGACTTGAGAATTCCGAAGTCCGGAATTCTGAAACAAATCACAACCGTTGATTTGAAAGAGGTCGGATCTGATCCGTAGCTTTGAAAGGGAAATATCTGAGCCAACAAGTTCAGAAGTACCATCAAGGTCGTGAGATCGATGGTCCTATCACATTACAGGATCTGAAGGTGCATGGACTTTAAAAAGTTGAGGGTGGGTCGCAATCCAGACCACGGTTTTGGAGAAAGGACATGTGGAGGCTGAAGGTGAATTGTGGGACAAAAATTATTTTGGTTTCAAACCACCCTTGGATGCGCCCACAATCATGTGGTTGCGTAAGGCCATCGCCCAAGGTCATATCAAGGAAGGGGCTTATCAGAAAAAGAGCTAGCGCCCATACTCTGAGATTTCGTAGGCGCGAAGGGGAAGGGCGCGGGTACCATTAGACTTGCACACAGATGTCGAAAGGGTCTACGTTTAATTATAGAGCGAGACCACTAGGGTCTCAGAGAGTCGTTTGGCTCCAGAATCAGAGATCCTTGATCGGGAGGTCGAACTGGTTCCCCGACTTTCCAAATTAGAAACCATGAATGGAGAATCTGTTCTTTAAGAAAAGCGAAATTTATTTTATGCCCCGTCGTGGGTGTGTTACAAATTGGTATCAGAGCATGGTTACAAAACTTAGCCTGCTTGGGATCATGTAAGAGTCGTGTAAGGAGATATTGTTATCTTCATTTACTCCTTGAGGAGAAGGACTAGAGATTGAACCTGTGATTTTGGGAATTCTTATTGAATTTCAGCAGAAGAATTTCTTTAGCCCTTTGTCCAAGTGATACCTACTCTTACCGGATTAGGGATATGCTAATTAACATTTATAATAAGACTTGAATGTGGATATCTAAAGGTGGCAAGGTTCTGTCAAGAGCAGTTGAAGCCTGAAGAACGAATGACCACAGGACGCAAGCATTTACAAGTATAAAAACACATCCAATTCATACAATTTCCTACTTGCCTAATTACACAATCAAGAAGACACAAAAAGGGTACAGTATAAATCATTAAGCAAACATATCCATCCCTGCAACATTCATAGGATATCCAACTTTAATTCATAGTACCACTTAAATACACAAGATATACGATTACTTATCTATTACAGGTGGTAGCCAACTAACTGACTGTGGGTGTTCATCCTTCCACTCAACAATAGGCTCAGAGGCATTCATTCTTATCACTCTGACCACCCCCGTACTAAGCCATGATATCACCAGGGAACTCTCGCGGTTCTCAAGGATTATTTCTTTGTTTCAACTTCTACTCGGGTTCTGTTCTCTGTGAACTTTCAGAGACTTCTCCCTTTGTTATGGCCTAGGCAAGGTTTATCAGATGCTCACTCAGCATCAAGCTCGCGGCCTTATGTTCATCATCCGTTGGGGTTCCCGCATTATCCTTACCAATTTTATTATATATTTTCCCCAGGATGGTTCTCAACCCAGCCTATAAATTTGGAAGAATCCATCAGGAAGGTTTAGTATTTGTGTGAACAAAACAACGGAAGGATTGGGATCATAATAAGAGAAGAAATATGGATCAAAGAAAGAATGGATTTAAACCACCAAGCATATCAACAAGGGCTTCCAACACAAGGCGAACATAAAATGATAGATTTTGTAGGAAAGAGGCCAAGACAATATCCCATAAAGTGTTGGGGATGTGAAGGAGACTAGTTGTATAAGGATTGTCCTCACAAGGGAGATAGGGTGAGGACTATGCACAACATTCAGGAAGTTGATACAATGGATGACGTGGGTAGGAGTATGCCAAGGATTTATGTAGACTTGGACAATAGAAAAGCAGACTACCAATCCCACATGATTGAGATAGAAGGTAAGATTGATAATAATCCCATAGTTATTTTGATTTATTTTGGAGCTAGTCATAGCTATATAGATCCAAAAATATTTGAAATGTTTAAATTGAAGAGATTTAAGCAATAAAAGTCTTGGTTGGTTCGGTTAGCCACTAGAACCAATAGGAAAATCAATGAACTTGTCAAGGATTTATCAGTAAGCATGAATGGATTTAGGACTAAGGCAGATTTGAACATCATACCACTTGGGTCATGCGACTACTTAATTGGTATGGATTGGCTAGACAAGCATCGTGTTGTCTTAGATTACTACAACAAGACTTTCACATGCATTGATGAGGAAGGAAGTTCAAGGATGGTGCAAGGTATACCAAGACCTATATCCATCAAAGAGATTTCAGTATTGCAGTTGAAAAGAAGTTTTAGGAAAAGGATGTCAAATATATGAAACTCATATGGAAGAGACAACAAAGGATAAGGAGCCAAGTCTCAAAGATCATCTAATTTTGAAGGAGTATGAAGATGTATTTGGGGAATTGTCAGGATTTCCACCAAAGAGAAATATAGACTTGATGCTTGGAGCTTCCCTGGTGTTGAAAAATCTATATAGAATGAGCACATTAAAGTTGAAAGATTTGTCGATGAACCTAGAAGAATTGTTGAAGAATGGGTATATATTCCCAAGTGTCTCACCTTGGGGTTCCCTAGTGCTTTTCCTGAAGAAAAATGATGGAAATATGAGGTTGTGTATTGACTTCAGATAGTTGAATAAGGTTACTATAAAGAACATATACCCTATACCACATATCAATGACCTTTTTGATCAATTGAAAGGAGTTAGAATTTTTTCCAAGATTGACCTCAGGTCAAGTTACCATCATGTGAGAAACAAAGAAGAAGACACTAGCAAGACAACATTCAGGACAAGGTATGACTATTATGAGGTTTTTGTGGTTTCATTTGGCCTAAAAAATGCACCAACTACTTTTATGTGTCGAATGAATGGAGTGTTCAAAGATTGCATGGAAAAATTTGTCATCATCTTCTTGGATGACATTCATATCTACTCCAAGACAGAGGAGGAGCATGAACAACATTTGAGGATGGTGCTACATGTGTAGAGAGATAACCAATTGTATGCTAAGAAAATCAAGTTCACTTTCTATTAAAGGAAAATCCATTATTTGGGTCACAACGTCTCAAAGGAGGGCATAATGATGGACCCTGAGAAGATCAAAGCAATCAAAATTTGGTCATCTCCGCCAAAGAATGTTTCAGAAGTGAGGTTGTTTATAGGACTAGTTACATATTATAGGAGATTCATTGAATGTTTCTCCAAGGTTGCACACCAAAGAAATTCACTATAGATGAAGGGAACAAAGTTTGAATATATTTCCAATTGTGAAGAGATTTTTGAGCATTTGAAGGAGTATTTTACTAGTGCACCTATTCTAAAAGTTGCATATCCAGATGAGGATTTTTTCACATGCAAAGATGCATGCAAGGAAGGGCTTGGTGGAGTCCTTACATAGAATGGGCATGTCACATGTTATGAGTCAAGGAAGATTAAGAAGCATGAAATAAATTATGCTACCCATGACTTAGAGTTGGCAGCCATAGTTCATGCCTTAAAAATGTGGAGGCATTATTTCATGGGTAGAAAATTTGAAGTGAAGATAGATCATAGTGGTCTGAAACAATTGTTTGAGCAACCAACACTTAATTCTATACATACTAGATGGCTAGAATTTTTTAGTGAATATGACTTTGAAATCAAGCACATCAAGGGAAAAGAGAATAAAGTGGTTTATGCACTCAATAGGAGGGTGCATGAAATGCATGTTGCAACCATTAGCATGTATTATTCAAATTTAAAGAGCATAATTTTGGAAGTTATAGCATAATATCAATATTATGCACAAGTTACTGAAGTGTTGTAGCAGGAAAATGTATTGCTAAAGTTTAAAGATGATCGGTTGAAGGAGAATGAAATCCTCTTATTTAGGGACAAAGTCTATGTTCCTAACACGTAAGAATTAAGAAATATATTGCTAAAAGAAATGCTCAATGTACCATATGTTGTTCATCCAATGTTGTGTATGTGTTATATTCTTTGCACGACTAGACCTAGTGTTCGTGTTGCGTCGGGTACGTGGGGGGTCACATGGGGGGAATATCCCCCTTTATGGGGGGTTTGCAAGGAGGTGGGATCCCCCCTGCATGGGGGTTCAAGGGTAGCACCCCCCAAAAAATAATTTGGTGGTTTTTGCATCTGTTTTCGTGGTTCTTTAGCACATGGCTTTTCCAATGGTTTTCTAATTCCAGTTAAGGAATTAGGGTTGTTGACTAATCTGGGTAAATGGATTAGGGATTTTGGATGTCGCGGGATCCTATGTATATTGTATTGTAAACAAGGAAGATATATGATTAATATAATATTATAGGTGTGACTCTAAACATGTTTTTGGTTTTCTCGGTTTCGGTTTCCAAGGTAAAATCTTTGTGTAATGTGTGTGTGCCATTGTGCCTTTTCTATTTTTATTAAGAATCTATTCAAAGTAATTAATTAAACAAGGTTAAAATCTACATCCAGGGTACCAAAAGACAATTGCAACAGTAACAAGCCAATATTTCTTGCTAGGAATGGAGAAAGAGGTGGTGGATTACATAGCCAGGTGCATGGAATGTCAGAAAGTGAAGACTGAACACAAACATCCACCAGGGTTGTTACATCCATTTCCCATTTCTTAATGGAAATGGGAGGTAGTTACAATAGATTTCATCACCAAGTTGTCAAGAACAACAAGGTAGAATCATTCCATCATGGTAGGGGTGGAAAAGCTTACAAAGGTTGCACATTTTATACCAGTGAAAATGACTCACAAGGAAGCCAATATTAGAAAGATTTACATGAAGGAAATTTCTAGGCTACATGGTGTGGCTAAGGAAATAGTGTTAGACAGAGATCCCAAATTCACTTCCAAATTTTGGAACTTTAAGGGATTTGGGACTAATTTGAATTTTATCACAGCATATCACCTAAAGTTATATGGGTAGACAGAGAGGAATAACATGATAATTGAAGACATGTTGAGAATGTATGTAATGAACAAGCCTTCCAAGTGGGAAGATTGCCTTCATCTAGTTGAATTTCCTTATAATAATGGGTATCATGCATCATTGAAGATGAACATGTTTGAAGCCTTGTATGGCAAAAAATGAAACACACCAGTGAATTGGGATAACCCAACATATAGAGTAGTTAATGGGCCATAATTGTTAAGGGAAATGAAAGAGAAGATGGTAAATATCAAGTAGAATTTAAAGGTTGCATGGGACAGGAAAAAGAACTATGAAAATAAAAGGACATACAAAGAATTCAAAGTGGGTGAGCATGTGTTTTTAAAAGTAAGGGTAAAAGGAGCTCGCTAAGATTGGGAAGTTTCTCAAAGTTGGCAGCAAGATATTGTGGGTCATTTGAAGTGTTAGAGAATATAGGTCTAGTTGCATACATGCTTGCATTGCCTGCATTCATGAGAATTCATAATGTTTTTCATGTTTCTTTATTGAAGAAACATGTACTTGATCCTAATTGTGTGATTGATTGGATTGTGATTCAGGTGGAGCATGAAGGGAACTTTTGAGTGGAACCAGTGCACATCCTAGTCCAAAAAGTCAAAGTTCTAAAGAACAAAGCCATATGCATGGTAAAGGTTCAATCGACCTATTACAGTCCTGAAGATGCCACGTGGGAGCACAAGGAGATCATGGGGGAGGACTACCCACAAATTGTTTCAAATTTTGATGAAAATTGAATGTACATGTGTATATAAGTGTGCAAGGTTCCATTTTGGCAGCTGGAGTTCCTAGAGCCACATCTCGGAGAGTTCCTATCCAATCTGTGATGAATTCCTAGAAGGGAAGTGGCACATCCCAAGGAACCGTAGTGCAGAGAAGGGGGTACACTTCCTTGGGTTGTGCAGGTTGAAGGGAATGAGAGATTGATGGTTGGAATTGTTGCAAGAGTTGTAAACTTGTAAAAATATGAAGTATTATGATGTAAAATTATGTATATATATGTTGGCATGATTTTTGCACCAAGGAGAGTGCAATTTGTAGGGGAAGAGGAATGAAACTTCCATGTTTTTAATCCCCATTTTAGAGATGTGTAATTAAATATGATGTAAAGTCATGGACCCAAATATGTAATATGTAAAAATTGTATATTGTAATAATAAAATAAATGTAACGCTAGCTGCAAATGAACACGGATGGAGTAATGGGGGGATAAGTTTCCACAAGACAAGGGAATGTTTAAGAGAGAGGGATCCAAAGGGAAAATATCTATAGATATTAGTCCCAACCCACTTTCCTAAAATTATTATTTTGAGTAAACCTTCTAATGTTCCTTTCTAGTGTATCAAAGCCCCAATAATTAAACACATGTAAGGGTGTTGGTGGGAAAATTCACATCCCATTGTTATGAGAGCATGGGGGTTGAGTACAATCAACATTGGGGAATGTGAGAGTCAACTTACATGGATAAAAGGGAATTTTGAATGGGCATTGTGGGAAATTTTTACATGTAGTTTTTGGATCAGTAATGAGTGGAGAGCATTGTAACTTGAAGGAAGACATAGTGGGAATGTGTGGTATTTTTTTGGAGCTTCAAATGCATGAAGAAGAAATTTGTTATACATGTAGAGTGAGTATGTTGTGTGAGAGTTTTCCCTAGAGTTATTGTTGTGATTTTTTCTTGTAGCAGTTGACATCCTTGGAGTCCCCAACAAGTGAGATTCCTAGCCAATATGTGTTGGATCCCTAGAGGGAAGTGGGAAGGCCTGAGGGACTATGTGAAATGAAGGGGGATCCCATTCCTTGGGTTGTGTAGGTTGAGGGGAAAAGAGTTGGTGGATCGGGATAGATGTAGGAAAACTAGTTTGTTGTGGGAGTGTATTGGGCTATGAGAGACACCCTCTTTTGTGGATTCATAGCCCCATCTCAGGGGTGATTTGTTGTTGAGATTTGGAGTAGAAAATATACAGTTCGTAGGAACGACCATACCCTGCAACCAATTGCACATTTGTTGTTAAGAGATAAGTTTTTTGTCTTTGTTTTCTATTTTTAGTAATGGGTTTTATTATTGTGCATAAAATATGAGTTTTTAGCAATTTATACGTGGTTATGGAAATGTTAATTTAGTTGCAAATTCATGTCTTAAAAATGTTTTTAGATGCATTAGTTTAATGGTATCAGATAATGAAAAAATAAAAAATAAAAATGGGTTAAGTAATGGGGGCACTACACATTCTCTTAGTCGGTTTCACTTATATGTAATGAAGAGCAGAGTATAGGAGAGAAGATGAACAAAGAAAAGGAGAGGAGAGGGGAACCAAAGGAAAAATAGCATATCAAAAGGAAGAAGAGGATATCATGTAAGGGTTTTATTTAAAATCCATGGTTTCTTATTTCTTGATAATAAAAAAACATAGGGTTTCTTGTCTCTTCATTTTTTAAACTATTGTGCAATGATTGTTCTTAGTGAATTACATACGCAAAAATCCAATTTGATGTTGTATTAATCTGTTTTGAAAATTACTCCAATAAAATCACACACATACGATTTTAAAAGAACCAAAAAATACACAATATTGAGTTACAACCTTGTACAAATTTCATAAGTCCACCCTCTCAAAAAAAAATGGCAATAAGGAGAAAAACTCCATCATAGAAGAGTTTAAGGTTGAGCATTCAAAACACATAAGTTCTACCAAGATTAAGAAGATGAACAAAAGTCTAATAGATCAAGCTTAGAAATTTGACACCATGAGTTCATCATTGTCTTAGAAGAGGAACAAAGTTAATGTTAAGGATAGCGTTGATGAGAATGATGGGTGGAGAATATCTATTACTATGGATGGCATAAATATTAATGGTTTGTGGATTTTGGCATATGAATTATAGTGGGGAGGGTTAGGTTTTTTGCGTTAGGAGGGTTAGGGTTTCCATAGTATGGATGACCTGGACACATATGTCCCACTAGTTGATTACTCCGATGATACTCTATCAGAGGATCAAATTTTTTCATGCCCATTCATCCCCAACACATTAGTAGAACGGATTTTGAAACATATGGATGAGGGTACTATTCCAGAGAATGACGTAGGGCTTGTCAAAGGATTCAATGTCGATAACTCGCCAAGAGTCAACTCCAATTTTGAGAGATATTATTGTATGCCAAGGACGAATACAAATATCGGGGATAGTCTCTAGGTTCCTATTCCTTAAGACACGGGGAGGGTAGATACCAAGGTAGTTGAGGGGGAATTAAGTTTTGGAAGAAGCACAGTACCATAGGAGGGTTAGATTTCCACGGTGATCTCTGAGATTCTAGATTGCATTTGTCTTGATTTTGATGCTTGGGTTCCTTCATTGTCTGAGAGAGGAGAGGGCTTTGTTGGTTATTTTTTGGATGTCACCTAGTTCTGAGATTCTAGATTACATTTGTCTTGATTTTGATGCTCGGGTTCCTTCATTGTCTGAGAGAGGAGAGGGATTCGTTGGTTATTTGTTGGATGTCACCTAGTTTCGGGGACGTTAAAGGTTGACAAAGTATTTCCTTAAGATAAAAATGAAATGAAATGTATTCAATAGTAGGGCTAGAAGCGTTTCTTTGGTGGTTGGGAAAGACGTGTAGTTGGATCAAATTTTGGACTTGGCAGATACTTTGTTAGTTGGAAAAACATTTGTTTGATGCATTTCAATGAAAATGTTGGGCTCTTGAGTTTCTCATGTTTAGGAAACTAGCTTGGGATATATCCTAGTTTACCATAGTCTTGCAAGGGGTTGGTGTGGTTTCATTTTCAGGTCAAAGGAGGATTCCCTCAAGGTTCTCAAAGGAACCTAGTTCTTGGACAATTATCCGCTTTCATTGAAGCCTTGGCACCTACTTTTTTATGCTTCCACTAAGTCGTTGGAGATTTCGTCGGTCTAGGTTAATATCATGGGGTTGTTGATGGAATTTTGGTCTGAATAGGATATAAGGGATATTGGTAACCAACTGGGAAGTACCATTTTAGTTTATTATATATTCATTGATAGTGAGAAGCGTTCAATGGTCAGGGTCTTGGTTGATTTGGACCTCTCTAAGGGTTTATATGAGTCTGTAGAATTGATTTTAGGGCCTCGATGATAAACTAAGTAGCTTGAATATGTCTATGTCCCATTTCGATGTGTTCGGTGTCACTCTTATGGACATATAATGGAATACTGTACATATTCCTTCACTCATAAGGTGTGGAGGAAGATGAATAAGGAGGTTTCTCAATCCTGAAAGGATTTACAGTTAAAGAGTGAGGGAAGTACACGTTTGGATGAGGTGGGTATAATTTTGTAGAAACAACAACCATAGGGAAACAATGGGGTGTGCAAGTTTAATATAGGAGATTTCTCAATCCAATGGATTGAAGTTTCTTGAGGAGGTGCTCCATAGATGGACTCAACGGTTCAATTGGTGTAACAAGAATCCTTCTCACCTTCTTATGAGCAACATCCCTCCTCTAGTGCCAAGCCTGGTGCTAGTGGCTTGACGAGTAAGTCTTCCCATACTACACCCTTAGTCCCTGAGTACCAGATTTTGGTGTTGGGCCTTTGCTTTCTCTTAGCCCTATAAAGAATAGGGTACTTTCCTCTGGGAATTTTACTCCCTCGGGTTCACTTAGGAAAGAATTTGTAAACTTTAAAATCTTGGATGAAATGTTGGAACCCTATCAAATTTTTCCTAATCCAGTTAATTCTAGGAATATCTTGACTCCTATGGAGAATTCTTCTAGGAGAGGTGGTCATTATAATTTAAGACCAAGGGGGGGACATCCTAGTTCAGGGCCTAGTCTTTCAGGTGGGTTGGGTGTTGATAAACTAGTGGACCTAGAAGGGCCTTTGGTGGGTAGAAAGTATTCTTTGATACTTTCCCAAGAACATGTAGTGAAGGAAATTAATCAAGGCCAATAGAAGTCTATAATTGGGGCCCTTGAAGAAATACATGCCCCTATAGAAGTATCCCAATGAAGATACTCCCTGTAATTGTGTGTGGGCTAGGGGGCTAAGCCAAGAAAATGTCCCTAAAAAGGATTGTAGACTTGGAAAAGTTAAACATTCTTATGTTGCAAGAGATGATGGGGTTGGGAGCCCCCTTAGTTGCAGGGTTAAGAAAGATTCTAGGCAATTGGGATTTATTTTATATGGATTCATTTGGTCTTTATAAATGGTTAATTATAGGATGGAACTAAAATATATCTCTTATCGACTCATTTTCAATTTCTTTGGGACTTTGTATGGATCTATTTGTCCAAAGCTTAGGATTTTCGACCACACTCCTCAAATTGTATGGACCTTATGATGACAAGCAATATTTCTAGGATCGACTTCTTCAAATTTAGGTGTGTAAATATGAAAAAAGAAAATGGGGGGGACCTAAACTTCATCCTGTATAGGTTTGAAATTTGGGGAGAAAATGCCAGAATGGACAATTTGGCAGGTTTATTTCTTAACCATTTGGAAGCGGTGAATCTAATTAATGTTGAACTCCTACAGGTAAAGGTCCTTTGGTCAAATAATAAAGTAGGTGTCAATGGGATAGTGAAAATATTGGATAGGTTCTTTATTCATTAAAATATTTTTTATGGGTACAAAAGGTTCGGTCGTGGGTCCACACTAGTATATTTTTATACCATTTTCTAGTCTTTCTTGAATTGGACTCACCAATGAACAAATTGGGATCCCCATTTAAGTATAATCCTGGTTGGATACTGGAATAATATTTCAAAGCATTAGTAAAGGAAAATTGGAAGCCTTTCGATTCCTCAACTAGCTTGACTCCTTGTGAACATTTTTTTCACTCTTTGAAGATTGTTAAAGAAAGGTGGTAGATTGGGCGTCAAAGAGGTTCAGATCCCGAGACAAACAATTGAAAGAAGTGGAGGATAACTTGGTTAATATGCTTAGTGGATTATGGGAGGTCTTAAGCAAGGAGGATCTCCTAAAGATAAAGGAGTTGGGCGCCAAAAAGGTCAATCTTCTCTTGGATAGAGAGTGGGACTAGAGGTTGAAGAGCCGGACGACTTGGTTGGATTTGGGAGATAATAATACCAAGTACTTTCGTAAGTTTTCCTCAAATAGGAGAATTCAAAATACTATTTGGGAAATTCCATCCTTGTATGGCTCTCGGGTTAGATATTTCTAGGGTTTGGTTGCATTGGTGATTGAACACTTTAAAGCACTCTTTAAGGAGCATATGGGTGCAAACATAGCTAATATTTTGAAGGTGGTATCTTTCTTTCCTCAGATGGTGAATGAGGATTTGTGTGACTAGATATACAGGCTAGTCTCTCATGAGGAACTATTGCATGTTCTTGGTTCCTTTAGGAAGGATAGAAGTATGGGTCTAGATGAATGGACGATGGAATTCTTCATTGATTTTTTCAACCTTTTGGGCAAGGATCTACTTCAGGTTGTAGAGGATATTTTTTTAAGAGGAAAGGTGCTAGGAAGTATGAATTCTACCTTCATAGTGCTTATCCTGAAGGTAGATTGTGCCTCCACTTTTGATGATTATCGCTTGATCTCCTTGTGTAATGGTGTGTATAAAGTAATTTCAAAGGTGATAGTTGTTTGATTGAATCATGTCCTATCAAGGTATGTGTTATTCGAGTAGTTTGGGTTCTTACAAGGTTAATAGATTCATGAAGAAATTGACTCTACCCAAGAATTAATTCATTACATTAAGATAGGACATACTCCAACATCAGTTCCTAAGATTGATTTGTCCAAGGCCTGCAACAAAGTGTCTTGGTTGTACCTCCATTTTTTACTTTTCCATTTAGGATTTTATTTACCTCTGGTTCATTGGATAATGGGGTGTATCTCGTTAGTAAAGTTTGTTGTCCTTATTAATGGATCTACCTCAACATTATTCAAATATTTTAGAGGGTTACGATGCTAAAAGGAAAAGGTTATTGTTTGGTATCAATATTGGAAGGGAGTTAGCATGCCCCTTGTCTCCTTATCTCTTCGTCCTTATGGAAGAAGGGATGAGTCAAACTCTTGTAGATGCTAAAAGGAAAAGGTTATTGTTTGGTATCAATATTGGAAGGGAGTTAGCATTATCACACCTTCTCTTTGTGGGTGGCGTACTTTATTTCTATTTGGTAGATGGAAAGGATGTCACAACCCTTAAGGAAATACTGCAACTTTTTAAGAAGGTGACTGGGATGGAGGTCAATGAAAGTGATAATCTAACAACACTATATTTAACAAATGTAAGTGATAATCTCATGTCTGAACTGAAGAACACCCTTCCTTTCCAACAACTTAGTCTTGATGGTGATTTCAAGTATCTGGGGTATAATCTTAAACTAAATGGCTACGTCAAAGTTGAGTGGATGTGGCTCTTAGAGAAGGTGGAAAGGAGAATTGGCCTTTGGTGAAATAAGTGGTTATCTCAAGAGGGAAATATGGTCCTTGTAAAGTCTGTGTTAGAAGCAATATTGGTATACTAGCATGCCTTGTCCTTCATTCCAAAGAGGGTCTTGGAGAAGGTACGGAAATGTCGTTTTAATTTTTTGTGGAAAGGAATCTTGGAGTATAAGGGCATCGATTGGGTCAATTCGAAGAAGGTGGATTTTCTAAAGTCATTTGAAGGATGGAGTTTAAAGGATATTTTCTCCTTCAGGTATTCATTAGTAGCTAAATCCTTGTGGAACTTCATTATTATCTAAGGAAATCCTTTGGAAGTGAATTATTGTTCAAATGTATATCGCTTCAGACACAATTATTGATTGTATTAAAAGAGAGCCCAAGCACATCCAGAATGTTTCTAATCAATGGAAGGCTAAATTACTGGACTTCCCTTTAGTGGGAGATTTTGTAGACTGTAAGGTAGGTGATAGGACCACGTTTTGAATAAGAAAATGTGTTATTATGGGTTGAATTCAAGATATATTCTTGTACAAAGCATCAGTCCAGTGCCTACAGTGTAGATTTTAACCTTGTACAGTTATTTACTGCAAACTTGTATTTAGCAAAAGAACAGAAAAGATACAATGGAAAATACACACATTACATAGAGATTTTTCCCCTGGAAACCCAAATCGAGAAAACTAGCATATTCTATATTCATCCACGCCATACATTGTTTACAATACAATATGCATATAGGATCCAACGGCATCCAAAACCCTAATCCAATGACCTAGATTTGTCAAAAACCCTAATTCCTTAACCAGAAATAGAAAACCATCAGTAAAAAACCATGTGCCAAAAAACCACCCAACAATGGACATGAAAATTGAGTCAACA
Organism: Picea sitchensis; assembly: GCA_010110895.2. Classification (NCBI taxonomy): domain Eukaryota; kingdom Viridiplantae; phylum Streptophyta; class Pinopsida; order Pinales; family Pinaceae; genus Picea; species Picea sitchensis. The sequence goes on from SNQJ01S0008278.1 coordinate 87,614, forward strand.
TGAAAAACGATGCAAAATAGGTGACATGTTTCCTACAGGTTTCCTTTTCAAATATTATTTTTACCCATGCATCATCCATTTTTCTTACAGAAATCAAATTTCTGGCCAATCTTGGGATGTGCAGAACACTATGTAGTGTTATAATCCTTCCATCTATGAGCCTCAACTTGACTTTTCCTTGTCCTATGATTCTGGTTGTCGAGTCATCACCTAGGAAAACATTATCTCCATCATACCTTTCATATTCACAGAACCACTCCATGCGGGGATTCATATGAAAGGATGCACCTGATTCAACCAACCATGCCCCATGATCTGCATGTGTGCTTGAAGAAGCCATGTACACATTCCCTCCTTCTTCCTTGTAGTTATTTTCTTTTGTAGAAGGAGATTCTTTAGATCCCTTCTTTTTCTCAACTTTAGTTCTACACTTATTCTTGTAGTGCCCTTCTTTTCCACATCTCCAGCATACCTTTACAAAATTTTCGGGAGATTTAGATCCACCCTTAGACTTCGATCTCCCACTTGAGGACTTAGATCTATTTATTTCCTAGGAGTATCCTCTTGCAAATAATGCATTTGTGCAATGTCCTTCCATGTTCTTTCGTCTCATCTCCTCCGACAACAAGGATTAGACCACTTCATCAAAATTCAAGGTAGTTGTATTACTACCTATGGCCACAACCAGACTATCCCACGAGTCTGATAAAGAGCACAATAAATCGATACACTTATCTTCATCTGAAATTTTAATCTCAATAGATACTAACTGACTTACCATAGTATTGAAGGCGTTCAAATGCTCTGCCAACGAGTCTCCATCTCTCATCCTCAAGTTATACAACTTCTTTCTCAGGAATATTTTATTTACTAGGGACTTAGACTGATACAACTTGCCCAACTTATCCCATAAATCCTTGGTTGTAGCTTCCTCTGACACATTCAGTAATATTGAATCTAAGAGACATAGTCAGATTGTGCTCTTCACCTTCTGATCCAAATTTTTCCAATCATCTTCTGAAGTTCCTATAGGTGCAGTACCTGGATCCACCGTGATCCATTGATCTTTGTCCACCAACATATCTTCCATCTTGATCTTCCACAGCTCAAAACTTTTCCCATTAAACTTTTCGATCTCCATTTTCGAAATGCTAGCCATTTCTCTTCACCTGAAGAATCAATACCACAGATCTCCCACTATACCAAGGTTTATCACAGTCCCGAGCCAAACCCTTGACCACAAAAGCGTCCCCCCAAATCCAACAATTGCTCCGATACCAAATCTAGATTTTAACCTTGTACAATTATTTACTGCAAACAGATTTTCAATAAAAGAATAGAAAATATACAATGTCAAATACACACATTACACATATATTTTTCCCCTGGAAACCCAAACCGGGAAAACCAACATATTCTATATTCATCCACACCATACATTTTTACAATACAATATACATATGGGAGCTAGCGGCATCCAAAACCCTAATCCAATGACTTGGATTAGTCAACAACCCTAATTCCTTAACCGGAAATAGAAAACCATCGGGAAAAAAATCATGTGCCGAAAACCGCCCAACAATGGACATAAAAAACTAGGCAAAAAGGGTGACACGTTTCCCGAGGAAAAAAATCAAGAGAGCTAGTCGTGCAAAGAATATAACACATACCCAACATACATAACTCAAGGTGATTCATGCTCAACCAGGTTGTTAAGTTGAAGGAAAGAAATCTTTGTACTCGAGGTTGGAAATCAGTCGAAGAGGTTGGAATGAAATATAACTATATCCCTCTTTGGGATTCCTTTGTTGCAGAGTTATTTAAGGCACACATCAGGTTATCTCATGAAAAGCATGCTCTAGTTTGAGTTTACAATGAAGCTAGAGGAGAATACTCTGCAAAGCTAGGGTGTAAGGTTGTGGTTAATCAAGTAGGTGTTGATCCTAAATGGTGGTGGAAAAAATTGTGGAAGACTCTAGCCCCTTCCAAAGCAAAACTCTTGATGTGGCTCTCCCTCGATGGGAAGGTTCTGACATGGAATCCATAACTAAAAAGAGGTAAGGAAGGGTCATGGATTTTCCTAAATTGTGTAGACTGAGTTATGAAACAAATGATCATTTGTTTGTTCATTGTCATTAGATGACTATGGCCTAGAAAGATTTAGATAAGATTATGGGACAACAATCCTTATGGCAGAGCCCATCGGTCGAGAGCTATCTACAAAGGTGGTATAGAAACAATAATATTAAGAGGTGGGGATCTCTCCCCTATTTAGGGATATGGAGAGTATGGATCACCGGGAACAATTTAACCTTTGAAATCAAGCTCTATCCTCCTTTTCACATATTAGAAAAATTGGGTCTATGTTACAATTTTTCCTTTCAGAAGATCTACCAAAGGCATCTCGAGTTCCAAAGGTATTAAGTTTAGACAAATCCAAACCTTAGGTGTGCTTCGATGGGGCTTGTATAGATATGGATGCTTTAGTGGGCTTGGGCTTTGTGCTTTATTTCTCAAACACTCGTGTCTTTCGCTTTAAAGCAAATGATGGTCATGGAACAAACAATTTGGGTGAGTTTAACTCACTTTTCTACCTGTTAAAATTTGCATTGAAATCTCATGTCACTTCTTTACAAAAGGTGATTCACTATTAACTAGATGAATGTACTAGTGCAAGTTGTTAACAACTGACTTTACTCCATGGCTTGTGAGCTGAAAGATTGGTGGTGTAGTTCCAACAGATAGACTTTCAACATCTTTATAGAGAGAAAAACTCAAAATTCGATGGGCTTTCCAAAGTAGGTTTGACATTGGATGACAATGTTTACATCTTAGAAGAGTTTGATAATGGTTTAATGTTAAACGAATGGTGTGATGTTTTAGAAGAGTTTTAATACTCAGTAATTTTTTAGAAGACTATAATATTTGAAACATGTAAATTCATGAATGTTAGTTGGTCTATTGATTAGGTATCTAGTCCTTTAAAGATCATTTTTGTTTAAATGAGATTAAGTAAAGTTTATAAAGAATTTAGTTTTCTTTTTTGTGTTGGAAATAAAGATCATTTTTATTTAAATGAGATTAAGTAAAGTTTATAAAGAATTTAGTTTTTTTTGTGTTGAAAATATTATTTTTTTATATGAAAAAAAATATTAATAAAAAAACAGATTGTTATAACCACTACTATTTTCTTCCATATATTTTATAATGGGCCATGGTGAAGTCCCATTACCCCAATGTGTAGACAACACTTTCTTCAATATATAAACCTTATGAGCCATCATTTGAAAACAAAGACTAGACAGTCAAATTTCCCTCATGCAGAAAGTCAAATTTCCCTCCATTATAATGAATAGTTTACATATGATTTTTCATTGTACAAATTAATACAATGTAGAATTCATTAATCTTGTTTACAAGCGCTAGTTATATATTTATATGTGCATACCCTAGATTGAAGTAGGAATTATAATGAATAGTTTACATATAATTTTTCATTTTACAAATTAATACAATGTAGAATTCATTAATCTTATTTACAAGCCCTAGTTCTATATTTATATGTGCATACCCTCGATTGAAGTAGGGCTTAGAAAATGTGGTACTATTTATATTATTTCCATATGTAATATATTTATATGTGCATACCCTCGATTGAAGTAGGGCTTAGGAAATGTGGTACTATTTATATTATTTCCATATGTAATTGCATTAATACAAATAATGTGGGTGATAAAGAGTTAAGTTTTTATAAACACAAGATATTGTTCGAACTGAATTAGATTGCATTTGCATTCATTCGAATGAAATTTAGGTGCAAGATGGTTGTAAAGTCTTTGAAGGAAGGTTTGTAATATTAGAATACTTTCTAATAAAAAAGTGTTGTAATAGAATAGTAATAGATTAAAAAAATATACTTTTGCAAAGAATATAAAATGAAATTGACAATATGATTACTTTGCAATATTGTTTTGTGATATAATTTAATTTAGTTAATTTTATATTAGAAATTATAAGAAAAAGAAAAATGAAAAAAAAAAAAATTTATTTGTATTTTTAATTTTTTCATAATTAAAAAAAAAATCAGAAAAAAAATTATTTAAATTATATATATATAATTATTTTTTTAAATTTATCAACTATTTGCTATTTAAATTATATATATAATTTTTATTTTTTTAATTTATCAACTAAATTATATATATATAATTTATTTATTTTAAATTTATCAATTATTTGTTAATTAAAAATAATTTTTATTTTTTCTTTTTAATATAAAATAGAAAAAAATCAACTTTATGAAGTGGAAATTTAAAAATTCACTAATTTAATAAAATATAAAAATATAGCCATTCAATTATTTTAATACCAAGTTTATTTATATTTATTTATTTTAATACAGCCTGAGTGGGCCTAATGGTTATTTATATTTATTTATATTTATTTAAGAGATTATAAGTTCAAATCCAGAAAGAGTAAGATATATATACCTCCATAGACTTTACCAGTCCCTTGTCCCAGAAACAAGGAGATCTCATACATCAATTTGGTATGGCTTGATCATAACCTTAAAAATAAATTATTATTATTATTATGTTATACCTATTTATATTACATTTTTTTAATTTATTTTTTTTATTAATTTATTTCATTATTTTAATAACATAATTTATTTATATTTATCCTTACACCATTTTCATTTGAATATTATTTTCTTATTAATCTATTTTAATTAAGTATAAATGTTTTTTGGTATATCTTTGTACATTTTATTAAGTATTTCAAACTGCATAATCTACTTTGTGGACACTATTTTTACGTATGCATACATATGAGAGTGGGAGGACCCAATATAATGTTTGTTTAAATAAAAGAAATAAATAGATTCACTTTTAGGGCCTTTACCTTTTATAGTAAAAGGTAATTCAGATTTAGGGCCTTTACATTTTATAGTAAAAGGTAATTCACTTTTACCTTTTGTTTATGGCATGGATTTTCTTATTTTTCATGGGAAAATTTAGGGCATTGAATTTCTCTCGAATGTGTATGTAAAGAGAGACAAAATTGGTACAAACTATTTTTTTAAATATCATTCATAACTATTTGTTTAATTTTTAATGTTATAAAAAGGGAAAAAAAATTGGAAAAGGGTGTTGTGATTCATATTACTTTTTTAGTGGAGAATTCTAGGAAATTATTCACTTTCATATATAGCAAAAATACTATGAAATATTAAGTCATTGTTTTCAATTGTATACCTATAAGTCATTGTTTTCAATTGTATACCTATAATGGTTATTAATAAAAATACAAAGAAAAAAAATAATTTTTAATATAGGAAAAAGTGGTAAATAAAATAAAATAAATAAATTTAGCTAAATGTTATTTTGATTAAGTTTAAATTTATAGTATCAATATTAAATCAATGGTTTTCGATGAAAGGGGTGGAAAGAGGAAGATAGCAAAAGAAGAAATGATAGCTCAAGGAGTTTCCAATTATGAGAGATTGTACTGTGATGAATGAGATGGTTACAAGGTTTTTTTTTTTCACGAGAAAAAAATGCTCTTTATATTCAAAAGGATATAATAGTTTACATGTCGGATTTCAAATACATCAGCGGATCAAGCCAATTCCACAATTACTTGGATCAAAACCATCTATGGCCCAACAAATACGGCAAATTTGTCAAAGATCTGATTTTTGCTAATAAGGATCAAATCAAAGATTTATCTTATATGAAGTGCCTTCATGACCGTCCTCCCAAAATGAAAAATAAATTTGACTCGGGGGAAGGAGCAACGCTTTTTTCGAGAGTGAGTCAGCCTCTTTGTTTTCTTCTCGGAAAATGTGCTGGAAGGTAAGGTTTCTGAAGAGAAGAGTAGCATCTTTGATCCGTTCCTTCCAGCAATTAAGGGCTGCCACTTGGAGATCTGCCAATCCGTTCAGCCAATCAATAGTGATCTTGGAGTCACCGAGGAGCAGCAAATCATCTGTGTGGCAACTAGCCAAAATTAGCGAGGTCCAAGCCCCAATGAGCTCCGCCTTTGTGTTGGAACCCTGACTGCAGTTCAAAGTCCAGTTAATACTCGAATGAGAATTTAAAACTATTTTCCCCCCTGCTCCACAAAGCGCGCCTCCCAATTGTGAGGCCCCGTCAAACCAGGCCACCGCCCTGTCCAAAGGAATGTGAAGAGGCCGCCTAACTGTTGGCTTATCTTGTAAAGTCCTAACAAGTTTGTTAGCTTCAGGCAAAATGAGAGAACTGATGTGAAGGATAGATGGCTTCTTGTCGTTGAAGATTGCGTCGTTTCTGGACAGCCAAACGTACCAGCAAAAGTGTATAGGGAGCATTGGAAGAGTGGTGGAATTGTGAATCCAGTTTTGGAAGCAAGAAAGAATATTGATACCACTCCAATGATTAGGAATCTTTAGAGCCACTGTAGTTGCTGTCCAAAGCGCTCGGGTGAAAGAGCAGAGTACAAAAACATGAAGCGAAGATTCAATGTCTTGAGCACAAAGCGAGCAACGGCTTGGACCCTCCCAGCCTCGCGCTTGCAAATTATCCCAGAATAGTAATTTATTTTCCAGCATGAGCCAAGAGAACAATTTGTATTTTAAGGGGCAAGAGGCCTT
>SNQJ01S0008278.1:94257-107709 GCA_010110895.2 Picea sitchensis
TGAATTATATGCCCAATGTTATGATCAAACTTAACTAGTTAAACATAATATAAGTAACTTGATTTTCAAGGACAAGATATTGATCATCCTTTTACTTCGTGTATGAGGTTGACTATAAAGTATCATATCATAGGGATTTGAACATTCACATCATGTATTTTATATATATATATATATTAAAAAAATAAACCATTAAAATTTTCTTGAGGCTTAAAATGGTTTTATAAAGAAAATAATTAAAAAAGAGTTATGAATTTTCAAAGGGAAAATAATTGTATTTTTGAATTATCTCGTTATAGGTTTAGTCAAATTTTAAGTAAATGCAGAATTAAACTTTATGTTCAACGCTACCCACATTGCATACTTTTAAAAGACCCACAATAAGATAAACTAGAAATAAATAAATAAATAAATGTTTCTTGAATTAAATTATGCATCCAATGAGTACCCACACTGCAATGAGTACCCACACTGTAGCCTTTTAGTAGGTAAACCCATAGTGAGATAACCTAGAATTACATGAAAAACTGTGTTTCCAAAAAAACACATCTTTTTCATGTAAGTCTAGGTTATCCCACTATGGGTCTACTAAAAGGATGTAGTGTGCATACTCGTTGGATGCATAATTTAATTGTATTTCAACTTATCACCTTATTGGTTTACTCAAATTTCAAGTGTGGGTACTCGTTGGATGTGGAATTAAATTATGCATCCAATGAGTGCCCACACTGTATCCTTTTAGTAGGTATACCCACAGTGAGATAACCTAGAATTACATGAAAAAAATGTGTTTGCAAAGAAATACATTTTTTTCCATGTAATTCTAGGTTATCTCACTATGGGTCTACTAAAAGGATGTAGTGTGTATACTCGTTGGATGCATAATTTAATTCCACATCCATCGAGTACCCACACTTGAAATTTGAGTAAACCAATAATGAGATAAGTCGAAATACGACTAAAAATTAACGTTTTTACTTCCCTCGAAAACTATTAATCCTTATGGTTGACATCATCATCTTGAATCATATTAGTTCTTTTAAAGTTGATTTTGATAGTACATTTTTTTGTTTTGAGGTCCATTATTTACCTCAAAATTCCTCTAATAAAATATTAGGATAAGAGTAATTTATTCTTTGTACCTAGAGCTTACTCCTACATCTATCCCTCGTATACATAGTTCCCTCACAATGCTACAACTCCATCCTAATTTTGTAGTTCTTTGCATTGATGATAGAAATTGTACACTTTGTCCATCATATGTTTGGGTTATGTTATGGTATTTGGATTGTGTTTTTGGTTTTGTTGCTAAGTGAGCTCACAAAAATCAAATAATCTAACAACTATTATGTTACCTAATTATTTGCACATTGCATATATCCTCTATTTAATGTTCTATTGTATATTGCACACTCTATGTGATACATTGATAGCTTTGTGTAAGTCCTCATATTAGATGATTTAATAACTTTGGACCCACTCCTTTTGTATATTATCATTTGTCATTCCTCACACTCTGCAATATTACAATCCTTGTTTTGTTAGTTCATATGTTTGAGATAGAGTTGCACCCCTACTTCCTACAAGCCATGATCTCTCGCAACTAATAGCAACATAGGTTGGAAATCCCATGATCCTTAACTTGCCTAGATCCTTGACATGGACCTTTAGATCATTGCACATCTATATAATCTAATTTGGTTATTGACAATAAAACATGACACAATCACAATAATGTCGCCTTTCTCTACACAATTGTTAAATAAAGTTACTTCATAATACAAGCCAAGTACTACAAATAAAAACAATTTTTTTCTCCTTGCTCATCAACAGAGAGGTAATGGGGGTCATGGTACCAATAGTTCTTCATTTCCTATTGCAATGGAGACCATTAGCCACTAATAGTGGAGGACTCTTAAGATTTTGTGCACAAGTGCAGTTTTGTGTGGGGTCAAACCAAATTTTCTCATCGCACCAAACCTTCAATATTGCTCATTGCACTGGACTAGTTTACCAAGAGAACTAACTTTAGTGCAATGTCATATTTGCACCAAACACTTTTCCTGCCAAGCCATTTGTAACAACACCAAAATCAATGTGTGCTAACTCAATAACCAATGCTCGTGTGCCAACTCAGCGATAGCTTGTCATGACACATCAACACCATGACATAGTTTAGAGGGAACAAACAAAAAAATAAAGGGGTGATAAATCTGGACAAACCTAGTCATGCACCTGGATTCGAGGTAGTGATTAAGTTTTATCAATTTAGTGCACATTTAATTTCAAGAACAAGACATAAATAGTCCTCATACAATGTGAACAATGTTGACCATTAAGGACAACTTCAATTAAGGATTTAATAAAAAAATTCCTCTTAATGTCCACTAAAACCAACATGGCATGTGGATCATACATTAAACCCCTTTGATAATAATGAGAAACCAACTTTGGGAAATCAAACATATCATATATATTTTTTCCATGGAAAACATTCTTGCATGTTCTGTGAATGGTATCTAAGACAAATATTGTCAATGGGCAACATGTAAGCCTAACCTTTAGGGATCTAGGTGGGTTTAACCTTATAACCTCTTTGGTCATTATGATTTAGGCATGGCAAGTCAAACAACTTAAGCTAACTCTTGGACCTATCAAACACATCTCTCTCTAACACACACACACATAAATATATTCTAAATATGTAGCATATGTACTTATAAATCCTTTAATACATTAATAGGATGTGGAACATCTTTAAATTGTTTTTCTTATGGTTTTTCTAGTAGGATATTTATAAATCTTGGTAGTTACAATATCAATAACCCAATTCTACAATCTCACCAATTATAAATTACAATTTAAAATTTGTCAATATAAACATTTGAATGATAAATATTAAAAAGAGAAAAAAAGAAAAAACATATCTCCAAATTTAAACAAAACTTCATCAAAAATCAAGTTAAGCATGTGAACATACATTAAGAGTACAATTACAATTTTATTTTAGATACATTGTTTTATCATGACACTATAGTTCTTTGTACTAGTAATAGAAGTTATATAGTTTTGTGTATATTTGGATTGGGGCATTAAGAGTACAATTACAATTTTATTTTAGATACATTGTTTTATCATGACACTATAGTTCTTTGTACTACTAATAGAAGTTATATAGTTTTGTGTATATTTGGATTGGGGAATTAGTAGTTTAATAGAATATCATTCCCAAATTTAAAGTCAATTTTTTTGGATGACATTATAAACTTTAGTTAATCACACATCAAAGTTAGACAATAACCTAAATAGATAACATTAACACCATTACTGAATTACTATGAACCCAAACCTAAACCCTAGAGTTTTTACTTGCAAAGCCCACAATCACACATCAAAGTTAAACAATAACCAAAGTGGATAACATTACTGAATAACTATAAACTCTAACCCTAGTTTCTACATGCAAAGCGCACAACCACACATCAAAGTTAGACAAGAAATGAAGTGGACAAGATTTACACCATTTGAATCTGAGCGATGGTAAACATAATCTGGGCGCCTTGACTATAATCTGGGCGCCTTGACTGTTTGGAAACACCCAATTACCAATCGTACAAGCTCTTCAATTCCGCTGAAAACAAAATGGAGTATTATAAAGACTATCTAAAGCGTTTTTGAAAATTCTTTTTGGTTGGAAACAAAACAAAAATATTCAAATTCTGTTTGGTACAGTACATTTTAAGACTTTGGAGATTCTGGATTGAGGTTCGATTCACATACCATTTCGAGGTTCTCGGTTGGGGATCGATCCACAAACCCTAATTATGGCTTGAAACTCAGAAGCAAAACAAAAAATTCAAATTTTGAAATTCTTGGATGCAATACGTTTTAGGATTTTCGAGGTGCAAGGTTGGGATCGATTGACAGAGCTTCATTTCGAGGTTCAAGGTTGGGGTTGATTGACAGAGCTTCATTTCGAGGTTATGTGTTGGGGATCGATGCACAGACCCTCAGAAGCTCTAGAGCATGAAGGAATGGTGAACGGAAATTTCGATCAAGTGAAAATCCCTAGAGCATGGAGTAATTATGGCAATCAAAGCAAGCAAGAATTATAACCTAACACTTCGATCAAGTGAAAATTCCTAGGGCATGAAGGAATTATGACTTGGAACCTCAATCAAATGGAACTCTGATAAATTACCCAAATTTCTGTTGAAATTTCTCTTGAATGAGTGCAGTTTTGAATAATTTTTATCCTATTTCATGCACAATTGGACACAGAAGGAGGAACCCTTTGTGGTGCTATGACGGAGAAGAGCTGTGAAGGTTAAACTACTACATTAGATGGCCAATGGTCATGCTCAAATCCGTAGGCTTCTTCATTCCCTGTCTCCTGCTGAAGCGCACGTACCCAACTGGATATCACAAGCCAAAATATATGTCAGTGCTCTATGTAGTCAGGGTAAACTAATGGAGGCATTGCCCACCATACATGTCATGAACCAGCAAGGCTTTAGACTGGACTCTGACATCTACGGTTCTCTCTTGCAGGCATGTTCTCATATCAAGATCAAGGCACTCCCACAAGCCCAACAAGTCCATACCCACATTCTGATCAGAGGATTTGAACAGGACGTTTTTCTAGCAACGAAACTTGTTAATTTTTATGCCGCTTGTGGGAATCGGGGAAACGCACGCCTGGTTTTTGATAAATTGAAGAAGAAGAATGTTTTCTTATGGAATGCCATGATCAGAGGGTATGCTTGGAATGGCCCCTGCAATGAGGCCATTAGCCTCTATTACCAAATGCAAAACGAAGGCACTCAGCCAGATGGTTATACTTATCCCTTTGTGCTAAAGGCTTGTGCTGGCTTATCATCTCTGCAAGATGGCAAGGAGATTCATTATCACATAATTAGAAGTGGGCTTGAGTCTGATGTTTTTGTGGGCACTGCGCTCATTGATATGTATGCCAAATGTGTGAGTATTGAGGATGCACGCCAAGTGTTTGACAAAATTTCTGAACGAAATGTGGTCTCGTGGAATGCAATGATTGCAGGATATGCTCAGAATGGACATCCCGAGGAAACGTTGGAACTAGTTCGTCAAATGCAAGTTGAAGGCATAAAGCCTGATTCGGTAACCTTTGTGAGCGTGCTCCCCATATGTGCCCGCTTGGAGATTCTGAAACAAGGCAAGGAAATCCATAGTTACATCGTTAGAAATGAACTTGATTCATATGTAAATGTGGGAACTTCTCTTATTGATATATATGCCAAATGCGGGAGCATAGACTATGCACGACAAGTGTTTGAAAAAATGTCTAAAAGAGATGTGGTTTCATGGAATGCCATGATTGCGGGTTATGTTCAGAATGGACATGCCAATGAGGCCTTGGAACTCTTTCATCGTATGCAACTATTACCCCAAGTGACACTCAACGCGGTTACCCTGTTGAGTGTGCTCCCAGCATGCGGCCATTTAGCAGCTCTGGAAGAAGGTAAGTGGATCCATGACTATGCAGTTAGAAATGGATTTGAGGTAGATGTACCTATGGGCACTGCTCTCATAGATATGTATGCTAAATGTGGGAGTATAGAGATTGCACGACAACTGTTTGATGGAATGTCGAAGAGAGACTTGATCTCATGGAATGCCATAATTGGGGGTTATGGGATGCATGGGCATGGCGATGAAGCTCTTGTACTCTTTACCCAGATGCAACAGACAGGCATGAAACCGGACCATATCACATTCATTGGTATTTTGACTGCTTGCAGTCATTCAGGCCTTGTGTATGAAGGCCGACAATGCTTTGATTGCATGAGTCTAGAATATTGCATCACACCGAAGGTGGAGCACTATGCTTGTATGGTTAGCATTCTTGGCCGTGCTGGGCATTTAGATGAAGCAGAAATCTTAATTAATAATATGCCATTGGAACCTGATGCTGGTGTGTGGGGAACCTTGCTTGGTGCCTGCAGAGTTCACTGTAATATAGAGCTGGCAGAACGTGCAGCAGAGCACCTTTTTCAGTTAGAGCCAAAAAAGGCTGGAAATTATGTACTACTATCCAATATTTATGCTGCAGCTGGACGGTGGGACGGTGTAGCAAAGGTGAGAGCAATGATAAAGGACATGGGATTGACAAAAAGTCCAGGATGCAGCTGGATTGAACTTGAGAATAGAGTTCATACATTCCTTGTAGGAGACAAATCACACCCACAATCAGAGGAAATCTATGCAATGTGGGAATGCTTGTTGGAGCAGATGAAGAAGGCAGGTTATGTGGCTGACAGGAGCTTTGTTTTGCATGATGTGGAAGACGATGATAAAGAATTCATCATTGGTACCCACAGTGAGAAGCTGGCAATTGCTTTTGGGCTTATAAGGACAAGCCCTGCGGCAAGAATTCAAATTACCAAGAATCTCCGGGTGTGTGGTGATTGCCATAGTGCCATAAAGTATGTCTCCAAAATTGTTAGTCGAGAAATTATTGTGAGGGATCCCAATCGTTTCCATCATTTCAAAGATGGATTGTGTTCTTGTGGCGATTACTGGTAATATTATTATTTTTTCTCTGAAAGTACTTATACAGCGCAACTAATGCTAAACCATACTGTACAGATCCCATATGATACCTCCTATGGGCCTATTCGTAATAGAATGCCCTCATTGAAGCTGAACCTTGTCTGGGTGTAAGATAGGTAACCAAAATAATAACTTGGGGAACCACTGGGGGAAAAATTAATTATGAATAAAAACGACCCAGAAACATAACATTGTATACTTTTTTGGTAATAATAATTAAAAGAAGGGACAAGTGCAAGCGTGTATAGTTACAACTTAAGTACGCTTCGATTTTCAAAATAACCCAATATTTGAACTCATAGGTGTATTTTACGATAAGCTGATGCCATGAATATGGACAATAAAAGCAGGATGATATTGAGATTGCATTATTTTTATGACAAAGGTGAGAGTCGATGATCTGATTGCCCAGGATTGATTAGTGGACAGACTATCAGAATAGACAGTCTGAAGAAACTACAGATTGAAAGATTCAAGGAAAGGGAGCCAAGTTACAAGCAACAAGATTGAACGTAATCGAAACTGAACTCTGCAATTTATATCGAAAAAATAAACTGTGAAACCTGTAAAAATTCCTCCGTTGGGGATGTCTCAGATATTACATAGTTTCCAGAAACAAAAAAAAAATAATCTCGAATTGTTCAACAACCAAAGCTCGAATCCAGTATATTTATCATCTGGCATTAAGTTACGTAACATTCAAGGAATTGAACGATTTGGTTTTATTCAAAACAATCATTCCAACTATTAGGTGCTCCGCTAGACAACATTGAACTAGTCAGTTTTAAACTAAGCCATGTATATGCATCTCACTGGCATCAATGATGAGGTAGAAGTACAGTCAAACAAAAACAACTACATGGCTACATTGGAGAACTGCTACACTGCAACCATGTCACTAGTCGATTATGATCAATGGAATTGTATTTACTTATTTTCAGTTTTTTTGATGATTTTTTTTTGTTAAGGAGGTGGTTATTAATCAAGGTACTAGTGTTAGCGCTGTTGAAATTATTGAAAGTTTGGTTGAAGTAGAGAGCAATCTTGCACAAGCTGTAACACACCCACGACGGGGCATAAAAATTTTCGCTTTTCTTAAAGGACAGATTCTCCATCCATGGTTTCTAGTTTGGATGGTCGAGGAACCAGTCCGACCTCCCGGTCAAGAATCTCCGATTCTGGAGCCAAACGACTCTCTGAGACCTTGATGGTCTCGTTCTGTAATTAGACGCAGACCCTTTCGACTTCCTGGTGCAGTTCTAAAGGTACCCGTGACCCTCCTCTTCACGCCTGTGAAATCTCAGAGTTTGGGCGCTAGCTCCTTTTCTAATAAGCCCCTTCCTTGATATGACCCTGGGCGATGGCTTTACGTAACCACGCGATTGCGGGTGCGGCCAAGGGTGGTTTGAAACCAAACTACTTTTCGCCCCACAATTCACCTTGAGTCTCCATGTGTCCTTTCTTCAAAACCATGGTTTGGATTGTGGCCCGCCCTCAACTTTTTAAAGTTTGCGCATCTCCGATCCCTGCAATGCTACGTGACCGTCGATCTCACAATCTTGATGGTGCCTTTGAACTGACGGCTTAGATCTATCCCTTTCAAAGCTGCAGATCAAATCTGACCTCTTTCAAATCAACGGCTGTAATTTGTTTTGGAATTTTGGACTTCAGAATTCTCAAGTCTCAAACTTTCCTTTCTTTCATACGTCAATCTTCCGGAGTGGAAGATCTGCTGACCCCTGTCACTACAGACGTGCGACTACGATTTCCTCCGCGAGTTCGACCTTCGGGAGTTTCAGTTCTCAAATTCTCATTTCTTCTGGAGAGATTTCTCTGAAATGGTAGATCGTCTGCCACGCATCCTCCTCAATTGACGGTTTTGCTCCCGCTTCGGGACTTTGGCCTCCTCAACCAGATCAACGGTCCTTCAGCTGCCTCCTTGATCAACAATCAAGATCTTTTTCGGGTCTTCGGACCTTTTCCTCCTCTCTTTTCATCCGAAGTTCTAGATCTGACGCCGCGTGTCCACCTTCACATCGACGACTCTCGTCGCTTTGGATTTCCAGACTTCAGAAATCTCAAATCTCAACTCTCGTTTTTCCCTAATGGCTTTTATCCGGAATTGATAATCCATTGATGCTTGTCCCTCTCTGATCAACGGCTGTGATCCCTTCGCGTCTTCGGACTTCGGATTTCTCAGTCCTCAACTTTCACTCCCCCTCGACATATGCGGCTTATTGTCGTGTGTCCTCTCGAATCAAACGGTTGAGGCTTACTTCGGGCCTTTACCCAAAATCCACAGATTTATGTCACGTCTCTTCTGGATCAGATGGTCCGGATTCACTTCCGACGATCCGACGCTTGAGATTTACTTCGGACGATCTGACCACTGATATCTACTTCGGATGATCGGACGGTTGAGATTTAATTCGGCTCTCCGGCTCTTCGGACTTCAGGAGTCTCAAATCTCAACTGAAAACTCTCGAACAGATTTCTCCGGAGTCCACGATCCGTCGCCACGTGTCCCTCTGGATCTGGCGGTCCAGATTCACTTCGGGTCTTCGAGGTCCGGGAGTCTCAATTCTCAACTCTTCGATGCTTCGACTATTCGACGCTTCAGCTCTTCGGCTCTTCGACTTTTGGGGCTTCGGGAGTTTGTCTCACTCCTCACTTGGAAACCTCCGAAGTAGTTTTCCCCGAAGTCTTTGATCTATCGACACGTATCTCCTGTCGGTCGACGGACAGGATCTACTTCGACTCTTCGGCTTTCGGGAGTTTCAAGCTTCTACGCACTCATTTCCTTCCGAAGTGCATTTACCCGAAATATACGATCCCCTGACACGTATCCCCCTAGCGATCAATGACTAGGATTTACTTTGGCTATTTGTCCTCCTCCTTGTCCACAAACCTCCGAAGTTGTGGATCTTACACCACGTATCAACTCTGACAATGGACGGTTCTGATTGACTTCGGAACTTTGGGACTTCGCAAGTCCACTCTCCTGTGCACTTTCAAAGGGTTGGGCCTCGTGCACTTTCCTTGGGATCCAATGACTGTTCGTCCTCGCGCTCAGATATGACGGCCCAGATCTAATCTCCTCCTGCACGCTCTTCTAATTGTCTGGACATGGATCCCAACGGTCCAGATCTTTCACAGTGCTCGATCCAACAATCACTCTTTCTCCTCCTCCTGAACTTTCGCTTTCTTCCCTGACTTGGAAGATTTCATATGTTTCGAAGGTCTCGACCTTCGATTTACTTCCTGCAAGCCCTGATGTATGGGTCTCGACTTCCACTTTCTCTCCTAAGCTTACGAACTTGAAACAAGTTCGCCTCTTGAACCTCATCTGTGCTTCTGAAAAACGCTAGTCTCTTATGAGCTTGGTCCTTAGGGAATTTCAAACTCCCACGTACTCCTTGCGTTAATCTGCTCGCGTCGAATCGATGGTCCACGGCCTTCCTCGATCCAACGGTCCAGATCACATCGCAACTTCGGGTTTCAGAAGTTTAATTGCACCAACGCGTGATTCTTCCATCGCGCGAATTCCGCACTCACAGATTTGACGATCAAGGTGGGTCCTAATAGATCCTTGGATCTACGATCCAGATCGCATCGCGACTTCGGGTTTCGGAGGATCCATCCCCTTCACGATAATTACCAACATTCGTCGATCTTGTGAACACTGAAGGAGTTGAGGCGTTAACGCCTGCGCTCCTCCTTCAAATCTAACAGTGATGACAGACCTCGGATCCTCCCGAACGGATCTCGTCTATTCATCTTCCAAACGAAAGGATATTCCCTTTCGATACTTGAGTCTCACTATCCTTCCTGAGCTTCGTCAGTTATGGAGGATTTAAGAGCATTGCGCTCTTTCTCTTGGGCTTAACACTTAGAAGGGTCTTCTACACTACTCTTATGCTCCTTCGTCAAGTCTAGAACTTAAGTGGTTCTCGGTCCCTACTTGCCTCGTAGAGAGCCTGTGCATATCTGCACTACCTCTCCTAATCTTAACAGATTTCGTCTTCCAAGAGACTCGGAACGACTAGGAGGGTCGACCTACACACATGAAACTATGCCCACGGTCGACAAACTCACAGTTCGTGGCTCTGTCTTAAGCCACCACACGACGCAAGCATTTACGAGTATAAAAATACGTCCAAATCATGCAATTCCCTACTTGCCTAATTACACAATCAAGCAGACACAAAAAGGGTACAGTATAAATCATTAAACAAACATATCCATCCCTGCAACATTCATAGGATATCCAACTTTGATTCACAGTACCACTTAAATACACAAGATATGTGATTACTTATCTATTATAGGTGGTAGCCAACTAACTAACTGTGGGTGTTCGTCCTTCCACCCGACAATAGGCTCAGAGGCATTCATTCTCAGCACTTTGGCCACCCCCGTGCCAAGCCATGATATCACCAGGGAACTTTCGCGATTCTCAAGGATTCCTTCTTTGTTTCAGCTTCTGATTGGGTTCTGTTCTCTGCAATGTTCAGAGATTTCTCTCTCTGTTATGGCCCTGGGCGAGGTTTATCAGATGCTCACTCAGCATCAAGCTCTCGACTTTCTATTCATCCTTCGCTTGAGAGCTCTGTGCATTCTCCTTACCGATTTTTATTATCTATTTTCCCCAGGATGGTTCTCGACCCATCCTGTTCCTTTTGTCAGAAGGGAACTCGGGTCAGCTTGGTCTGTCATACCCTGTGGTACTTCGGGCTGACATTCTGCAGTCAGACCATGCCTTCATTCATGGGAGTGGTTGATAATTCAACCACTTGTTCTTTCTTCATTAACTGGTTTCTCTCCTTGGGATCCAAAAGAGATTTATTATCTCCATCAAAGGAAATTTTGGGTTATTTGATATAATGAACCCTCTCTTATAGTTTTCACAATCTTTCCTCTAGTGATATCATGGCTAGTACTTTCAAGGCTTCACCCCTACAATTAGTTATTGACAACTCAAACAATAATACATTTACACTGTCCACATGTCTTAGCATGATAATCCTATTTTATGATTAATTACAAGTTGGGGGAAACAGGGGTGTTACAATTCCCTCCCCCTTAAAAGAACATCGTCCTCAACGTTCTTTCTAAAAAACGCATGCTTTCAATAATTCTTGGACAACAAGCATAGTAATCATAGTCTCATGTGATAACATTGTATAAAAATTTCTAGGATTTTTTTTTAATCTTAGCACAATAATTATCTGCGCAGTTTGTGGATTTGTATCCACATGGTTGTTTTGTTATCCAGGCTCATTGTTTTTCCTTGACATATCCATTGGGTGCACGATCCCCATCAATAGTTCACGAGAAATATCAAGGCTTTATCTTCCTTGCGGTCACTCACCCTCCAGGCCCAGGCTCAGGCATCCCCTTCTCTTCTAAATAGTCCCTCGGGTGATCCATCTTGCCTTGCCAAGGTTTTCTCGCACAGGAAGAACTACCCATCCTGTGCATGATCCCAATCAACAGTTTACAAGAACTATTAAGGTCTTCTCTTCCTTGCGGTCACTCACCCTTCAGGTCGAGGCTCAGGCATCCCCTTCTCTGCTATACAGTCCCTCGAGTGATCCATCTTGCCTTGCCAAGGTTTTCTCGCTCAGGAAGAATTCCAGAGACTCTATCGAGTCTTATAGTCGAGGCGTCCCTCGGACTTTCTCTGTCGAGGCGTCCCTCTGACTTGTGTTACCTCAACACAACATATTCTAGGTGATCATGGCTTACCATGGGGTTCTCAGCTGTAGCCATTTTTCATGCTTTTACAACTTGACAGCCTTTCGACTCAACTAAAGTTAGGGACGAAGGTTACTCTCCTTCTCCTGGCAACGTAATAGATAGGGATGAAGGTTACTCTCCTTCTCCCAACACCGTAATAGATAGGGACGAAGGTTACTCCCCTTCTCATGGTACCGTAATAGATAGGGACAAAGGTTACTCTCCTTCTTCCGATACTGTAATATATAGGGACGAAGGTTACTTTCCTTCTCTCGGTACCGTAATAGATAGGGATGAATGTTACTCTCCTTCTCCTGGCAATTCATTCTTTACACAGCCAAACAAATTGTTAGTCTCTATTTCATGCAATCGAATTGTACTCTTTCCCACAGCGCTCCCTCGAACCTGAGAGCTCAGTTTCTCGTCTCTACACTCTTCGCAGATCTTTCCCTTGCACCTGTATCACAGGTATACAAAAATTCATGAGACATAATAAATTTTTAAATTCAAAAATTTTCTTGTAAACCTATCATCCACAGATTTCCAAATTCCACATTCTGTTCTCATATCTGTTTCGTACAGGAACCAGATTCATAATTATGGGACTTTCCTTCCCATAATGGTTTGGCTCAGTAGACAATTGGTCTTCCTTATGGGCTTACAACGTTGCCATATCTAAGTCCCCTTTGCTTCCTGCACTTTCAACTTCAATCAGCCAAACAAATTGTTAGTTTCCATGCATCCATGTATATATATATTCAAAACCATGCATAATAACAGTTCATCACATTTATATAAACATGAAAATGGAGTCCCATTCCTTGCCTATGCCTCAGTTCAACATACCAAACCTTTCAAAATAAAATTCAACATTTCAAAGGATTTAACAAATGTGTCAATATTCATGGCCACGTTCATACCCAACACACTCTTGCATTGAATTTCAAGTTTGTCACACTTTACGATAGATTCTTGGTCATGGTGTGTTGGAATTTAAGTAACCTGTTAGCGATATTTATTGTCTCGGGATCAGGCGTATCCATGTCTGCAGTTGGCGCGGGGAGTACCTGAGCATATCGCGAGGTAATCCCATTTTTTGTAGCAGCAAGTCAAGCAAGCGAG
>SNQJ01S0008279.1:26215-39077 GCA_010110895.2 Picea sitchensis
ACAGAAATGCCTACCTACTCATACTTACCTGTACCGTCATGTGTCTGGAGGGTAGTAACGCTTGATATGTAAAGCGTTCATTGACAGTTTCAGAATCTCTCCTTCCATTGTCTGTAGGTTGAAGGAATTTGTACCTGCACAACTCTTGATCTTATAAGAGCCTCCCCATAGGCTGTCAATTTTTTTGTGCATGCTAGGCTGCTCTTTTCTTTTATCCCATAGCAGGACAAGATCTCCTTCGCTGAAACTTCTTTCCTTAGCTTTGTGATCAAAAGTGTTCTTTATCTTCTCTTGGTTTCTTGTCATTTGGCTCAAGGTATTTCTTCGTGTTTCGTCTAATTCTATCAACTGATTTATTCTCCCTTGGATTGCCTCTGCATCTATGTCGTATTGTTGCGCGAATCGGAGGATAGGAATTTGGAGGTTCACAGGGAGTTTTGCTTCAAGTCCATATACCAGCTCGAAATGGGTTTTCCCTGTGGACGTCTTGGTTGTTATTTGATATGCCCATACTGCATACTTTATTTTACTATCCCATGATTTCTTATTTTCTCCGACGACCTTTTTTAGGATATTCATGAGATTCTTGTTGGTTGATTCTGCTAGTCCATTCCCTTGTGGGTAATAGTTCGAGGAATGGGATAGGGTAATGCCATACTTGAAACAAAACTCTACCAGAGCGTAGGAACTGAAAGCTTTGGCATTATCCGTAGTGATCTTGGAAGGTACCCCAAACCTGGTTATGATCCGATCTTCTAAGAAGTTCATGACAACCTCTTCGGTGACCTTCTTTGTAGGGATTGATTCAACCCATCTAGTGAAATAATCCGTGGCTGTTAGGATCCATGGATAGCCATTACTCGAATTGTCTTTGAATTCACCAATAAAGTCCAGACCCCACAACTGAAATGGTG
This sequence comes from Picea sitchensis, assembly GCA_010110895.2. Taxonomy (NCBI): domain Eukaryota; kingdom Viridiplantae; phylum Streptophyta; class Pinopsida; order Pinales; family Pinaceae; genus Picea; species Picea sitchensis. The sequence goes on from SNQJ01S0008279.1 coordinate 27,130, forward strand.
CTTCCACTACTACTGGTTTCAAAGGCTGGGCTGGAAGCTTTGGTTTGCCGGTGAAGTATTGGCAAGGTTGGCAAGATCGAACGTGTTGATAAGCATCTGAGAAAAGTGTTGGCCAATAATAACTAGCCCTCAAAATCTTGTGGGCAATGGTACGTGCATCAAAATGTCCACCGCAATGCCCGGAGTGCAATTCCTCCAAGATTTTCTTTGCCTCGTCCTTGTTTACGCATCGAAGTATAATGCCATCAGGATTCTTCCATCCAAGTTCGTTTTCGGTCAGAAAATACTTCATAGCCTTCAACCTCAAAGCTCTCCTCTTGTAATCTACCAAGTGATCAGGGAAAGACAAGTTATTTAGATAATAAACTATGTCAGAATACCACTCGTTATGTTCTAGTTCACTGACTATTACATTCACCTCCTCATTTTCACCCATCTGTATGGCTTCCTGATTGCTTTCAGTCAACATTTGGGCCAAACCTTGTCCCTTTATTATCTTGGTGGGTTTTATCTCTAAGTCATACTCCTGGATTTTTGAAACCCACTTTCCTCGAGTGCCCATACAATCTTGTTGTGACAAAACATCCTTCATGGCTGGGTACGGGACATAAGCCTTGATTTTATTATAACCGATGTAATTTCTGAAGTGCTTGAGGAACTTAACCAAGGCATAAGTTTGCTTCTCTGTGATGGAGTAGTTCAATTTTGAATCTCTCAGGACTTTGTTCATAAAGGCTACGGGATGTTCAAAGTTGTCAGCATCCTTCTGCGTCAATACACCTGCAATAGTATCCTGGGATGCAAGCGAGAAAATTATGAAATCTCGCAAAAAATCAGGACTGATCAGGACGGGGGCTTGGGAGATGGCGTTCTTGATATCTTCAAAATATCTGTTAGTCTCATTTCCCCATCTGAAAGCAACATCCTTCTTTAGCAGAGCGCTTAATGGTTTTATTCTTTCGGCAAAGTTCGGCACAAATCTGCGAATGAAGTTGATTTTCCCAAGAAAAGATTGTAGGGATTTCTTGTTGGTTGGAGGACGGACATCTTTTATGGATTGGACTCTTTCAGGATCGATAGAGACTCCCCCTGGTGAGGCCACGTGTCCTAACAGTTTTCCTTCGTCAATCCCAAAAACAGATTTCTTAGGATTTAGTGAGATGCCATACTTCCTACAACGTTCAAAAACAATCCTGAGGTGGGAAAGATGGTCTTTCCTATCTTTGGACACAACTGTGAGGTCATCTTGGTAAATTTCTATGATCTTTTGTATGAGGTCTCTGAAGGAAAAGTCCATTGCTCTCTGAAAGGTGGCACCTGCATTCATAAGGCCAAATGGCATTCTCGAGTACATAAAAGTTCCCCAGGGCGTAGTAAACACAGTCTTGAGTTGATCCTCCCTTTTGACTAAAACTTGGTTGTATCCCGAGAATCCATCCAGCATTGACATCATTCATGCTCCTGTGACTCATTGAAGCAGATGTTCCATGTTTGGGAGAGGATAATTATCCTTTAACGACAACTGGTTGAGGTTGCGGAAATCAATACATAGGTGTATATCACCATTTTTCTTCTAAACAACTACCAGTTTTGACATCCAAGAAGAATACCTGATTGGGGCTATGATACTAGCATCAACCATCTTTTGGAGTTCCTTTTGTATCTGTCCAACTAACTTCGGGTTGATGTGCCTTAACTTCTGTCGGAATGGCTTGGCTCCTTCCACCAAGGGTATAGCATGCTAGATAACGTCTCCTCTATAGGCCTTTAATTCATCATAGTTCCAAGCAAAGCTATCTCTGAATTCCCTAATGAGCTCCAGTATTTCCTTCCTCTCTTTCTCGGTAGTTCCCTTCCCTATTTTGACCATTCTCGGGTCTATCTCAGTACCAATGTTGAATTCCAAGGCTTCCTCAGCTTGCTTATTGGTTCTTTTCTCTTTGAAAACATCATGTCTGTCAAATAGATTTTCCAGAGGAATACAACCCTTTGGTAAAGTATTGTTTTGCAAGTTGACGATCTCCAAGTCCATAGAATCAGCCAGGAAAGTAATTTGTGTATCTGTGAATTCTTTGCTATTTTCCATGAATCTGATAATTTGATCATTGTCTTCAAAAACCTGCTAATGCTCCAGATTGTCAGGGATAGAGGGTCTAAAAAGAACCTCCATTTTGCACAGATCATGAAGAGGTCCTTCGCATGGTTGCAAAGTGGAAGCTGAGACGGCCAAAGCATCAGCTACATGGTTTTATTCTCGAGGAACAACTTCGATTGATATCCTTTTGAAGGATTTTGAAAGAGTCTGAGCTACATCTCGATACTTCTTTAACTTCTCATTCTTAGTTGCAAATCTCATTAAAACTTGCGACACGATGAGATCCGAGTCACCCTTCACCTCCAAGATTGTGACACCTTTATCGATTGCCAGATTGAGTCCCAGAATCCAAGCTTCATATTCAGCCACATTGTTGGTGCAACAGAATTCCAGCCTATACGAATGGTAGAAGACCTCCTGATGGGGCTGTCAAGACTATTCCAGCACCTGATCCAAAACTTGAGTGTGAGCCATCGAATTCTAAGGTCCATATTCCTTCTGTTTCATCAACTGTGTCCATATCCAACTTTCCTTTATGAATGAACCAATCATTTAGTCCAATATTGATGCATAAAAGTTGATCATCTATCTCATCGGGGTTTTCAACCGGTGATCCAACAAAGGGTTCATTGTAGATGGTATAAAATCCTCCTCCAGGATGAGGGATGATGGCTCTAGACTGCTCTCTGTGAATACTTCCATTCAAGTGTTCAATAAAATCATTGCAGATGATAATCCCAAAATTGTTAATATCGTCCACAACAACCACATTTATCAAGAAAGGAGCGCTGGGACAAGAGTCAAAGGCTACCTCAAGATTGTTAATGACTCCTTTTGCGAAATTGTCTCTGGTATTTGCTYGTGAGATTTTTAGGCCCAATTGTTGCATAACYTCTTSTRTCATTATATTGGCTTTGGCTTCTGGRTGCARYAGASAATTGTGGAGGAGAAAATCTTTGACTCGGAGGGAGACGTAAAAGGGTTTGAACTCACAATTTTTAGAAATTGGGTCTCCCACTTGATGAATAAAGAGAGAGAAGTCTTGAAGGAGACTTGGCTCCAAGTTTTTGTGTGATGCATCCCTATCTTTGTCCTCTGGATGGGCCTTCTTCAATGGAGGTTCTTGGGAAGGGATATCACTCCTATGAGAAAGGCTCCATTTCCTTTTGGCGGGAGCTAATTCGATCTGGAGGATGCTTGGAGGTTCAGGTTCAGCCATAGGTTCATTGCCTGGACCCCATAGTTCACAATTCAGGTTTCTTTGTCCAATGTAGTCATCAAAATCAAGATTTCTTTCAATCTAAAATGCCATGTCTTGTTCTTCTTCCAAGGTTGTTGGTGATCGGTCCTTAACGTTGAATTGCAAGGTTCCTTCTAAGGAGGACAGGTAGTGATCGATGATGGCTTGTTCTGAACTAACCTTTGATCGGATCTTTTTAAGGACAAGATTAAACCTATCACTGAAATCCCTTGTACTTTCACAAGGTCCTTTGCAAATGTTGAGGTATTGAGAAAAGGAGTCTTGTGAATGCTCATTATCACACCACCTTATTTTAAAGGCCTTTTGCAGCTCTTCAATGTTTTTTATGCTTCCCTTGGGATATCCATCAATCCAGACTTTAGCATCTCCTGTGAGAGAACTCGCAAAGAGCCTCATAAAGACATCAGGGTGGTCTTGACCGGCCAAATGAAAGTCAACACTGTCGCAAAAATGGGTCCAATGTGAGTTTCCAGAGGTACCCTTTCCTGAAAAGAAAGGTAGCCAAGAGTTTGCATTTGTGGACAAATCATGTATCCCACCTTGGATGTTGCTAAAGTCAAAGCAGTTGAAATTTTTTGAATGAGACCACTTGTGAGGATTTGGATTGATTGGAGGTATAGGGTTTGTTAAAGTGGTGGTTGTCACAGTAGTGGGATTTGAATACAGTTTCCCGCTACGAGTCGTCATGGAGTCGCCAGATAGTTTTCCTAAAACTATCAAAGAATAGGGGAACAAGTCTTAGTGGAGTCGTCAGGTAAGCTTGTAAGAAAAAGGTCTTTGAGGTAAGGCTTTGCCAAAGGATTTGTCATTTGAGGAAGATTGACTCAGTGTTCCCCGGCAACGGTGCCAAAATGTTATCGCGCAGTTTGTAGTTTAGGTCATAGGCTAGATGATAAGGGTCAAACTGGCGTAACAGGGACCTACTCCACCCAATGTCACCACAATGGGGAGGTCCTTTCTATTTAGGGTGGCTAAGCCCAAGGGAGACGTCCCTGGAAATCTGGGTTTGAAAGGAAAAGGCTCAAAGGATTAAAGCTAGTTACCCCTTCACAGATTACCGCCCAAAAGATAGTCAGAAGAATAACCACAGGAAAGGGCACCTCCTTGCGAGACAAGACAACAATGAAACTAGTACATGCAATAGTGGTTAATACTTCATAAATCAATGACTATCAAAATTTAATGTACATGAGCATATACAACAGTCATTATTGACGAAGTCAATGATTGCAATAATGATAATAGTTATATAATGTTACTTGTCAATAAACACCAAGATAATATAGCATCAAATGAAAATGATCAATCTTTGAATTAAGTAAATGCATTTAAAAGTTATTAGTTGCTCATATACAAGAGGTTGCTGCGTCAATATCCTAGAGATGACGTCAGCTTCTTTAAGGGTTAGTATAATAGACAAAGAAGGTCAACGTTTTTCTAATTAGTCAATGAATATCATCAATTTATCAATGTCTATCATGAGATGACCAAGCCAACAATGTTTTCTATCAACAAAAGCTCAAATAAGGCATGACGCCATCATTTATTGCTAGGTTATAAGGGTTGTTGCGTCAAGTATGACATCAGCCCTAGTTAGTGCTTTAGGGTTAGTTAGGGTTTCAAAATTTGAAGGATTGAAAGATGAACAAGGTCACCGTTGGAGAGAATACCAGTGCCTTAGGGTAAAATGGAGTCAAAAGTAAGGGCAAAGTCTCAGGAGGATCAAAATTTAAAGACTAGAAGGTTAGGTCCTATGGTGTTGCAATGGCAGGGCCTTAGAATCAAAACCCTAAGGGAAGGAGGCTCATTCCGGTGTTGCTTAAGCAAAGCCTCATACTCCTTCCTCTTTCTCTAAATATTCTTGGCAAAACGACTAGCTTCAAAATACAAATGTAAGGGAGAAAAGTGTTGCAAGAGCAAGGCCCTTCAAACCCTAGAAGGTTAAAACCCTAGGTGTAGAATTAACTAGGCCTAGGACGTCTCCTTTATTCAACCTATATTTTAATGCTAACTCGGAAAAAGGATGATAAGTGTAGCAACGACTAGGCTATATCTTCCTTAATCAATGGCTAAAACAAGTTTCTCAAGCATGGGGACATATAGCAAGGACCTACTTGTGTGCTTGCTACCTAGGGTTTCAAGATTAAGCAATATAATAGCAAATGTAAGAGATTAAACCTACAACCATTCATTTAAGAAGTTTTGCATGAGAAATTCACTTACATATCATGAAGAATGCATCATCAAGCCCTAGTTGTAAACCTTCCAATGACAGAAACACCATACATGCCAAGAATAATCCTCCAATAAGGGTTGCACCTCACTTCCAAGAGCAAAAATACCAAGACAAAGACTAAAAGTCGATCTCTCACAAGAGAGTGAGTTATGTTATCTTTAAAATGAGGCAAAACGTCCTCTATTTATATCAATCCATGACCTTTGAATTAAATTTTAGGTCATTAAAACAGCTGACAAGGCTGACAATAAGATTTACATTGTTTTTACATTAACTGCTAGAAAAATGTCATAAAATGAGCTAAAAGAGGGATGTCAAGCCCTTCTGAGGGAGACGTTGGCCCTTTTTGGGTAGCACAGCATCCAGAAAACCAAACGTTGGCCCTTCTAGGGCTTCTCCAAGCTGCCACACATGCCAAATGACCTCAACACCCTGCTACACGCTCCAAACAACATCCAACTCTCTCAAGTGACGTCCTGTCCATCACAAGAAAACGTCCCATCTGCAGTGGGTGATCTCCCCTAGGCCGAGCTCTGCCAAAGTGTCCTGGGTGGAATGTCCTTCTTTCTTCTCGTGCAATGGCTCATCATAACGTTGTCCTGTTTCTGCCATCCCAGCAACCATCTGATGGGCTCTTCAGCCCCATGGAGGTCCGAGCTAATCATATCCCCATGTGTACCGGTCCACTGGTACCTGTCCATCGGGTATGGTCCTGCACATAAAAAACTACGCCCTCCATGGGCTCATCAGTCCCCGGGGTCATAGCAATGACAATCATGTTTCATCATTAAATTTATCAAATACATGCACAAAATTTCTAGCATATCATCTAATAGCTCAAATACATTACACTGATCTACTATGCAAAGTAGAAGAAATAGACAGGACAACCTATTGGGATGATACCCACAAGAAGATGAAAGTTTCCACAAAAGATCATTCAAGCCATGTTCATGGAGTGATATGGTCCAGGGATGTCCAGTCATAGTAAGACCACGGGTAGGTGTTGTTCGTGGGTGCCTTTGTAGGAGGTGAGCTGTATCCGTCATGGATGCACTTTTTCCAAGCCCCTTTATTGTCTTTATTCCTTATTTATTGTTTTTCTTTCTTTTTTACTTCAAGGTCTGACCAGAGGACACTGCCTTAGCGTGGTGACCAGAGCTGACAGTGTTACCCACCGGTATTTTCGCAGAAATGATAAGGCTGGCTCGTGATGAGACCCCCTTTCCCTTGGCCATGCAACCAAAGGTCATTTCCCTGGCGTGGTGATCAGATAATGACAATGTCATACTGCTAGATACCTATGAACATAATGGGCCGGCTCGTGATGAGACCTCCCATCCTCTTGGTTAGGTCTTGTTTTTGTTATTTTTCTTAGCGTCCCTTTTGTTTCTTATCGAGAGGCCTTTTATTGCCTTCTCGGGGATCCCTGGGCGAATCATCTCTAGGTTTCATTTCCTATGGCTTTTATCTTTTACCAGCTTCTTTTACCCCCTGGGCCTTTAGCCCCTTCTTCCCACAGGACAAAGTGTAACCCTCAAAAGGTCATTTTAATGTCCAGACTAGGGGAATGGAATGGATGTATGGGAGATAAGATGTAAAATGATAGAATGGTGGGAGCGAACGATGGCTCTACAAATCCCCCCTGGTGGTTAACCAAAACCCATGAATACAAGCTTGCTAGGTCACCCCGTCAATCCCCCCAACAATGGTCAAGTGGGTTAGTGTAAGATCCAAGCAATTATCAGAAATGTAAGGAACCTGATGCATATATAAGAAGGTTATAACGATCAAACATGACACATACCATGATACCTTGGACCAATTACCTCACGGAGCAAAAGTCTTCTCTGATGCAAGTCCAAGACGATGGCGATGGAAGCTGCTGCCACTAACAGGACAAGTCTGGCGAAGAAGAAGAAGGATGGGCCCTCCAGGGCCATGCTCAGGTCAATCCTGCTCTCGGTACTCCATGTCTTGGACCTGTGGGCCTCCAGACATGATCTCCTAGTTATCCCTAGAGATCGGGGATAACAAGGTGCACCCTTCCTAGCCTACCACCTCACCCTCTCATGGCCCCACGCTCCACCTCACTCATCCATATCCTCATTCATGCCAAAAGCCTAGAGGTGGTGCACCCCCCTCCTTGGGATTCACTCCATTTCTTGTGTTTGCAACACTTGGAGCTCATCCAAGTGCCTTCACCTAGCCTTTTGAGTTATTAATAGAACCTCTCCTCACTCTTTCACTCACCATTCTTTGAGCTAGTGTTACTATACTGGAATTTCACCCCACTCTCTTGCTCTTGCCATCTTGCCATTTCACTCATATGCTCTTGAGAGTCTTGGAGCAAGTTGTTGCTGCAACACTTTCATTTGGATTAATAAATCTTTGGAGGATTTTGGAAACACCAAGAGTATTTTGGTTGCATTCTTACATATGAGGTACTTTTTGGTGTTCAAGTTTATTGTGTAGTATTGAGCAGATCTTTGGTAAAGTAGTTTACTAGAGTAGATTAGCAAATAGTATTCTTGTTGGTTTATACTTGTTGGATAGCTAAGGATTTGAAGTATTTCATATTGTTAGTCTATTTATGCTTGTTATCTACTTCCATGCTTCACATTTTGTCTTGAGTTTTGCATATTTACTTCAAGGGATTGTTGGGAAAGCCTCAAGAACGAGTCTTCCCTCAAAGCCTTCTCAAACTCTTAGCTTACTTAGTCTTATATTTCTGCAATCATTTAATTTATATTTCAGTTTAATAACCATCTTAGACAGGTAATATATTTTAACATTTCATTTAGAGATTTTATGTGAAAAATTTTTGTGTAAAAAACATAATTTTTTTTTAACTTTGTTGTATTGTGTAGCATTTCCAGCAAGTATTTGCTTGTTGGTTTTTACAGGTTCTTACCAGAAACAAGGGGATATACTGCTCAAATCCATCCATACAACACTTCAAAAGCTTTCACACTAATTGGATAATTTTCCCCTTCTTTCCCTCATATTTTCTAGCATTGTAGCAGGCCCCCGAGAAGTTCCCTTAAGGCTTGCATTCTCTTGTATCATTTTTGCATTCTTGTATTTCATTTCAGCAAGTTTTAGTTGCCTACACCTTGGGAGAGTGATTGACCAAGCCAACCCCCCAAAATCGTTGGGTTTGATTTTAGTTTTCCTTTAAGCATTTTTTATTTTTTGCCCCATTTGTCCACAAGACAAGGCCGTGTGGCTAGCATAATAATAATCTTTGAGTTTTCCTTTCCAACCCTCTTTGGCACAACATTGGTAGGCTTGCCTCCACCTTGTGCCATTGTGAGTGGTTTGCTTTATTTCAAGTTTTTCTTAATAAATAATTGCCTACACCTTGGGAGAGTAACCCCCCAAAATTGTATGGCTAGGATGTTAGTGATGTGTTGATGATTTATATGGTTTAAATGGATTAAAATGATCTAGAATAATCATCATATGTCATATCATCTTAGTTTAAGCCCTTAAGACATATTTCCATTTACATGCTTTAGTTTTATTTTTGCAAATATTTCACTTTTTAGCATGGTGTCTCATATGGAATAGATTACATGATTAAACAATATGTCTTGTAGCAATCTTATTTCTTGGGCACACATAACTCCCATGCTTTCATTTTGTTTATAGGTATGTGAATGGTGTAGGATCTAAATCTTAATTTGAGCAAGTCTCTTATCTACTTAACACATTTCTTACATGCAATAACACACATGGTTAAGTGGTTATAGTTTCCTCATTTTGTTGTAATTCTTGACAAGTTGTTTTTGTCTTTTACTTACTCATTGCCTTTCAAATTCATATTCACACATGGTTAAGTAAATGATGATGGAATAGATGGTTCAATTTCAACTTTCTCATATGTTTTAGACATGTATATGCTCTCTTTCCTTAATCTGCAACACACTTCACAACAATCATTTTGAGTTTCGGTTTTGAGCATAAATCACTATTTTTGGGCCCTTAAAGGTCATCTAAAACACTCACAACACACCTTAAGACTTACCCATAAGTCATAATAACATTTTAGACCAATTAAGACAACCTAATTCCACCATCTTCACCATCTAAAACGGGTTTGAGGAAAACAACGGAGGGTAGTGGCAGGGGACTGTCTCGTGGTGCACCAGGTGTGTGTCCTCTCCGAGAAGTACTCTTACTGTCAGGGCTGACCGTAAAAGCTAGGGTGGGCATCGTTTTCTTACTATCTTGAGCATCCGATAGCCATTTGACAATAGGAGGAGGAGGTTTAAGGTTCAAACACTTAGTTAGGGGGAGGACAAATAAAATTTATCTAATCTTTAAACAACTCATAACCACTTAGTCTCCTAGACAATCTTTATTTTTGGCATATCTTTTGATAATTGTTTAGAAGTCTATCTTGCTAGTACATTTACTTTTGTCACTCTTTATGCAATCTTGTGGTTTGAATATCTAAGTGTTATATCTCTTGAGCATTGATCTTCCAAGTAATTACATCTCTTTATTTTATGTTCTCGTGGTGCGATTGAAGAAGAAGTTGAGTATCCCATTGGGGAGGCATCATCTTGTTGAACCTTGAGTGCATTAGTGGTTGCCATTGAAAAACAATCCAATAGAGTAAGTGCTATTGGGGCATGTTTGGCCTTATGTGATTGATCTTAAAGTATATCTTAAATCTCACACTTTGGCACCTTTTATCTTGTTCATTTGTACCTTGTGTATATATTGTATCCTTGTAACATTTCTTATTCTTTGTGTAAGTAATTGTATCTTTTTTGTGGGATAATTGTAATCTATTTTACTTGTAATCTTTTGTAATTAAACCCCCCTCAAAACTTAGTTAACCCCTTGCCCAACATTTAGGCACTAGTCTTAGTTGACTTAGGGAAGGGTTTGCTTGTCATTGAATAATCTTGCACTTTGCATTTGTTGCCTTAACATCATAGGTTAGTTTTCCTCTTAACCTTTAACAAATTAAAACCAACTCCTAGAACTTCAAAGTTAAACCACATCTAGTAACTAGGGTCTACCCCCCTTGGCTTCCCTAGGAGTAAGCCTAGAAGGAAGAGGTTCCAGTGAAGGTGACAGTGTGGACTATGAACCTATGCATTGTGCCTCCAAAGACACAGTAAGTGAACTGGACTTTGCTCACGTTTGCAAGTGTGTATTAGGACGACAACATCTTTGGCGTCATTGCTGGGGATAAGTCATTTATCCTTGGTCAAAACTATTTAACTTAATCTTTTAAGAACTAAGTAATAAAAAACTTTAGTCCCTAAAAATTCTTTGAGTTTGCATTGGTTAGCTTTGTGTGATTCAATTCCAAGTGGCAACTCCATCGAAAAAATCTATCAAGTATACTACTAGGAGCACTTCACAAGGAGTGATTTATTCTTTTCCTGAACCTGAAAAGGTTTATAGGAGGAGGCTAAATCGCCTTGCTCCTAGAAGGCTACTTGAAAGTCTTGGGGAAGAAACACTCACTGATATCCAATACTTGTTCCAAAACAATAATCAACCAACTGTTAATAATCCCACTAATAATCCTAACTTAACCATAGTATCTTTTTGAGACCTTTGAACTTTGCAGCAATCCAAGGTTCCCCTCATACAGTTCCTAAGAAGGCCATTGACAAGTTGTCTACCTTTCAGGGGAACAATGCTATAAGTGCCAAGTCCCACATCCTCAACTTTCAGATGTGTGTGCAAAATTATTGTGGGGGTCATGATGAAGAAGATGTAAAGATGATTTTGTTTGTATATTCTCTTGAAGGAGATGTTGCTAAATGGTTTACTGATTTTTTTGCAGCTAAGTTTAGCACTCTTGAGGAAATATTGAATAAGTTTAGGAAAAGATGGGGTGATCAAAAGGAACATAGATTCCAACTTGCTTCTCTTAACACTAGTTAGAAGAAAAAAAACGAAACTGTGGTTGAATTTAACACTAAGTTTAATAGCTTGGTGAAGAGCCTTCATAGGGACATTAAGCCCTCAGATACTGCAATTTTGATTTATTATATCGAGGCATTTGAAGGTGAAATGAGGTATGCCTTAAAGGATAAGGATCCTCAGACTTTAGAAGCAACATAAACTACAACTATAAGAATTGAACAAAATATGCTTGAGGCTAGGAAGTCTAACATTTCGGGTTTTACTAGAGGGGCTTCTTCCCAACTTTATGATAAGAAGAAAAGTGTTGAAACTCAAAAACCCTCTAATGATGGCATTAAGGAGCTCACTCAATTGATTAAACAAATGGAAATTAGTCATGCTAATCAATTGAAGGAACATGCTAGTCAGATGAATGCCATGCATAATCGGTTGATAGCCATGGAAAGGGGCCAAGCTAG
>SNQJ01S0008279.1:50909-64202 GCA_010110895.2 Picea sitchensis
ACTATATTTAATAGTCAATAATAATTATATTATTAATTATTATCTTTAGAGAATGTCTTCCCGATGTTGTCCAAACATCAACAGAATTCAGGATGCAATTGGTTCGGCCCATGAGACTCTCCATAGTATTAAAAAAAAAATATCATATCTCTGGTGTTGAAATTAGATCTCAAAAAAGCCTATGACATCATAGACTGGGAAGACCTTAGAGTGGTTTTACTCTCGGTAGGCTTTGGGGTAAAGCTCACGGATTGGATAATGTGTTGTGTTACAAGTGCCAATTTTGCAGTTCTGATGAATGGTGAGGCGACGGATTATTTTAAGAGTTGGAGGGGGATTCATCAGGGATGCCCATTATCCCCGTATTTGTTTATATTGATTATGGAAGGCATAAGTTTGTTGTTATCCAAAGGCATTGTTGACCAGAGCATTTATGGTATAAAGGTAACGTAACATCTAAAAATTATCCACTTAATGTTTGTTGATGATGTCCTTGTAATGTCTAAGGTTGACCCGATGGAATGGAGATTGATATTAGACATTTTTCGAGCTTACTGTTCTGTTTTTAGACTTAGCATAATTTTTTCAAAAACTACTATTCATTATTGGGGGCTTGAGGATCTAGAGCTCAAACTTTTAAAATCCATTTTACCGTTTTCTTTTGTTGATTTAAACTTGGGTTTCAAGTACTTAGGCTATATTTTAAAGCCAGGAGCGGCCAAAGCTGATGATTGGGGCTAGTTGGTGGAAAAAATTGAAAAAAAAAATTGGGCTCTGGTGTAATCAGTGGCTATCATTGGGAGGCAGATTAATTCTTGTCAAATTAGTATTGGAAAGTCAATCGGTCTTTTGGATGTCTATGGAGGTGATTCCAAAGTCTGTTTTAAACGACATTCGACAACTTATGTTTGCCTCCCTGTGGAGTAGTAAGAAGGAAACGCACCACTACCATCTCTATAGATGGGACATCATTGCAAGACCAAAGCATTGTGGAGGTTGGGGACTCAGAAATTTAATTACATTCAATTTAGCATTATTGGCAAACACCTTGTGGAGGGCACTAATGGTTGACATCATTTGGCATAGGATTCTAATGGATAAATATTGTATTTATCCATTTTCCACAATATGGATAAATGCAATATGTGAGTATGAAATCCAAATACAACCACATCAAAATAAAATGGCAATGACATTTTCTGAATTTTTTATTCAATGTAAAAGTGAAAAGTATTTCTAACATTTTTTTTCATATTTTCATTCTCTTACAAAAGTTAAAAATAAACTTTAAATAAGATTAACTTTGCAAGGTAGAAAATGTATATTATAAATGTGATATGTGAGTACTAAATCCAAATACAACCACATCAAAATGAAAATGGCAATGACATTTTTTGAATTTTTTATTCAATGTAAAAGTGAAAATGACTTAAACATGCATGGCTATCTCTCACACATATGAAGTCTATGATCATTGAAAATGACTTAAACCTGCATGGCTCTCTCTCACACATACAAAGTCTATGATCATTGATTATTATTGATTATTGCCAAGATTTGGGACAACTTAACTTGTTATAAATTTTGGAGACGCTTTTAAGATGTGGACAAATCAATTTCTCAATACTTTTATCAATAATTCTTCGGAAAAACAAGAAAAAACTTTCTAGGTATTTAAAAGATAATGAAGATGGTTCACATAGAAAGCAAGGAAAATATTTTTAACAAATGATATCAATAACAAAGGGTAATTCCCCCGGTTGGGGTGTCACCTTAAGAATTAACATCATGCTTAGAGCGAATACGCTTGTCAATTTCCGGTGCTCTATATCACTCCTGAGATCAATGGTTGTCATAACGAATTTAAATATGTTTGGGTCGGTCTTATAGTTCCTATATTTGAAGGATATTATTAGGTTTTCACACGTGGCAGATATGTGGGTTTCCCTACGATTAGATACAGAGCAATGAAGGTTACAATTAAGGCTTTGGATGGTTTCCTAGGGAATCACAGCACCAGAGGAAATTTATTTTGGCATGTATTTTATCCCACGCATTGATCTCCTCTCTCTTGTCATGCTTTTGGTCTCCTCCCTATGGTTTCTCTTCACCTGGCTTATTCTTTGTGGGATTTGGTCTAGCCTCATGCCTTGTGAATGGGGAAAATTTCGTCGTCTTGCTGAGAGCTTCACTAGTTTCAGAGGTTGTCGTCGCAGTGCTTCATCACTGCTCGATGTTGATAGTAGCAGTCTCTATTAGAATGTTGTGCTCGTTTCACCATATATATTGTGCTTGTTCGACAACATGGGTATTCCAACAAGGGATGAACACCTTCAGTAACCACTCACACAACCAGATCAAAGATCAACACACCGATGTTTTGACGTGGTAAAACCCAATTGATATCACACTACCCTTGGGCCCAAAATGGTTTCGACTCAATTATCTATCCTCCATGTCCAGGTTGATACAACCTCCTCCTTTGATGCCCTTGGTTGGATGCTATGATGGCGGACTCATGCACCTTCTTGGGAGAACTCTTATTCCCCTATGGGGAAACATCCATGACTCTAGCCAAAGCAACCACATGGAGCAGTTTATTAATGCAAAAGAAAAAGATTACAAAGAGATTTTAAAAGAGAGTTTATCACAATCAATCATCGACAAATGACCCTCCATGCTCTTTAAATAGAGATCATAGACCAATCAGGTGTTAAGCCACAAATCAATGGTCATTAAGATCGAGGAGAATATGAACCGTCAGATCACTCTATGTCAGGAACATATTGTGACCGTCGGATTTCATAACTACAAATGCATACTAATGCACACTAAAGACACACACTTTTACCTAGCGACACATTAGACAAAGTAGATCTTAACTAACTCCTAAGTGTCTAAATATCCTAACATCCTCTCTTAAGAACAACTTGGGATATGATTGAAGGATTTACGATAGTGACACAATAAGAGAAGGAATGTGGCAATAGAGCCTATCCCCCCTTAATGAAAACTTCATGAACTCCTGACATAGATCGAAGTTTGGAAAACTTCGCTTCTATAAGAGACTTTGTGAAAATGTTTGTAACTTGATCTTCTGTAGGACAAAAGAGCATTTCAATAACTTGATCATGAATGAGCTTTATGATGAAGTGCATGTGTAGCTCGATGTGTTTATTGTGTTGATGTTGAACTGGGTCTTTGACAATCTTGATGGCACTTTGATTGTCACACCAAAGGCTAGTCGGATGCTGTTGTTGGAATCCAAACTTTGAAAGAATCTGTCAAAGCCATAAGGCTTATTGACTTGCATTTACCGTTGCTCAATACTCTGCATCTACTGAAGAAAGTGAAATAGCTTGTTGTTTCTTACAATCCCAAGTGACAGGTCCTGAACTAAGGATGAAAAACATAAGCTATAGTAGACTTCCGATCATCAGGGTCGTTGGCCCAATTTGAATCAGTGAAACCAACCAATAAAGGAGTCCCCCTTGAACTGTAATGTATCATGAACTGAACTGTACCATGGACATAACAAAGTATCATTTTAGTTGCTTTCCAATGGCTTTCATGGGGTGTTTGCATATACCGAATAACAAGACCAACAACAAAGGAAAGATTAGGACAGGTATGTGTCAAGTATAAGAGGCTATCAACTAACTGACGGTACAAGGTGGCATCAACTTCGGGAGAAGTACATGCGGAAATAAGAATGACTCTAGACTGGAAGGGAGAAGGGGTTGGTTTACAATCGTCCATTTGAAAGTGACGAAGAAGGTCACAAGCCTACTTAAACCGAGAAAGAAAAATTCCTTCATTGGTTTGCAAAACTTGGGGGCCAAGGAAATAGTGCAAAAAATCTAAGTCTATCATTTCAAATTTCTTCTTAAGGCTGGTTTTCACATGGCTTTAAACTTTTGAGTCACTACCAGTAAGGATAAGGTCATCAACATAAAGGAAAAATATTATGAGATGACTTCCTACTTTCTTGGTATAGACATTATGATCCAAATGGATGTCAATGACCTCTCACCTATTCCAATTGGCTTATTTTGATAGTTTTTTAGTTCGACAGTTTTCCTAGTTTTCCGGTCCCTGACTTCCGGAGTTTTTTTGAGGCCCTAAACACCATCTTTAGGGCTTGCCACAGTCATCATATGTAAGGGTCACCATAGGGAACTTGTGTAGTCCTCAGATAAACCTTCCCAACGAGCTATCGTGCGTCTAAAACAAAGATTTTATTCAAGAGTTACGACCCTGGGAAGTTGATGTACTAACTTACCCAAACGGGGCCCACAAGACTTTTGGCGCTTCATCTCCTAGGGTTAGGTTTTTGGATGTCTAGGGTTTTTGACATTCTTGTTTATTGTAAAAATACCTTGAGAGCCTCATTGTAATTATCTTATGGTGAATGAACACAACCGTCACATCTCTTCTCAGAGATAAACCACCACCATTCTAACAAGCTTATTTTCCGTTGCATTTTACAGTTTCATCTTATTTTCTTATTGAATAGAAATCAATTTTACTGTATATATGTTATTTTACATTAAGCATCTTTTAATAATAATTGACATTCTTTTTGTTCTACTCATAAAATCTGGATCAGTGGTATCAGAGCTGTCTTCTCCTTGTCATTCTTAATGCATGTCCCCAACGAGGTCAAGGTACAAAGAATTGGGTCTCGAGCTTGTTTCTCTTTATGAAAAAATATTTTGTACACCCAAGTGACTTCTCATGGCAGGAAAAAATAAAGACAACAGGACATAATGTCCCTTCAAAATGTTGCTCGAGGAAGCTCTCATGCAATAGAGAAACAAGATGATGGATAGTTTTGCGCAAATCCTTCGATGGCTACCAACATGTGATGCATCTTCCTCAAACAGAGGCACCAACTCCTTCAAGGTACAAATCGACTTCGATATTCCTATATTTGAAGGTCAGATAGATGAAGATG
Organism: Picea sitchensis; assembly: GCA_010110895.2. NCBI lineage: Eukaryota > Viridiplantae > Streptophyta > Pinopsida > Pinales > Pinaceae > Picea > Picea sitchensis. The sequence continues at coordinate 55,867 of SNQJ01S0008279.1, forward strand.
TTGTAGACAAATAGTTGAATCCACTAGAAGGTTTTTTCTCTATCCATAACTTCTCGAATAGAGAAAAAAATACTTTTGCACTCCTCAAAGTAGTTCTCCATGTCAAATATTGGGGGGGAACTTTTTATGAGAAGAGGGAAACAGAGGAACCCTCATTATTTACAATCATTGTCACCTGGGAGTTCTTCATGGATGTTATTAAGGAACAATACTACCCTGTTGGAAGTTATGACGACCTGTATACAAAATGGACCACACTGTGGCAGGAAAGAGACCAAGTAGTGTTCGAGTTCACAAATATATTCCATACCTTGCGCACCAAGTTGGGTATCAAATATTTTGAGCGACATCTGGTGTTCAATTATTGCAGCTGTATGCATAGATACATCTAGGCTGAAATGAAGTTTATGGACATCTCATCCTTGGGCATGACCTATCGATATGTTGTCAAAATCGAGGAGAAGTTCAAACAAAAGACGCGACAATTTGGGCTTGGGAACCTCTCACAGCAAAAGCCAGGAAAGGGTGACTCCAACCCATAGAACAAAGGATAGAGAAAAGACAGATTGCCTCATGAAAACCAGTTCAGACCACAAGTAAAGGACACCAGAAAAGGAAAGAAAGATACTGGGAAGTGGTGCGACTTCCATAAGAGACCCTGCCATAACACTGTTGATTTCCGCTTAAAGAAGTTGTTGGTGGATGAGGTGAAAGCCTCTGAATCAGATGTGGGTTACGACTTTGATTCAAAACCAGAAAGGGGGAGATAAATCTTTGATGCAGAACCTAGTGCTATCATTGCTACCACTAAGCTCCAACCCGGTGAACCATACGAGCCAAAGGAAGGCGAGCGCCTTTTTCATTCACAGATGTGGGGGAAGGGTACCTCACTGCACTTCATCATTGATAGCAGTACCCAGAAGAACCTCATTTCAACAGAGGTTGTCAAGTGACTTGCCCTGTCGACAATGTTGCACCCGCAACCCTACACCATTGGATGACTCTGCCAAGGAAGCGAAATTCACTTCAACCAATAATGTCCCCTGTCATACGATATCAAGCCCTTCAAAGACGAGGTATTGTGTGATGTTTCCCCTCTCAAAGTTTGTAATGTTCTTTTGAGCCAACCATATTTATGGAAACACCATGTTGTATATGAGTCTAGGCCTTGCAATGTTATTATTACTTTGAACAAGAAATTGTACAAGATACCAGAGGCAATCCCACCTAGTGTTATTTCCTTGATCTTTGTCAAGCAATGCATTAAGGTCATCTCTTAGACGGGGAAGTTTGTCTTCTTTGTGATTCACTCTCAGAATGAGTGAAATATCCCAACCATATCCAGGGTCTCTGCAGTCGACTTCTCCACATAGCAGAAGTAAGTGTATAAGGTCGTGGAAGTATACTCGAATATCTTCTCCTCACCTACTGGGGTACCTCTGCACTGTCAGGTCAAACACCCCATCGATCTGACCCCTAACACACTACTACCCAATGGGCCAGTGTACCATCGCTCTCTATTAGAGAATGAGGAGATCAAGTGATAGATCCAAGAACTTCTCCACAAGGGGAACATCTGTCCCAACTCATCACCTTGTGGGAGCCCAATCGTACAAAATAAAGATGGAACATGGCGACTCTGCATTGATTATCGGGCCCTAAATAAAATCACAGTCAGAAACCGATAACTAATTCCTCGAATTGACGACCTCCTTGATCATCTCACGGGGGCCAAAAACTTCAGTAAGATTAATCTGAAGTCTGGCTACCACCAAGTCCCGATAGAACAAACAGATGTATGGAAGATCGCCTTCAAGTTCAAGGAAGGCCTTTTCGATTGGTTGGTCATGTTGTTTGGCTTGAAAAAGGCTCCAACCACTTTCATGAGGATGATGGACGATATCTTGCGACTATTCACCAATATTTTTTTAGTGGTGTATCTGGATGACATTGTCATTTACAACAAGATTTGGGCAGAACACTTGCAGCATATTCAACAGGTTCTGCACACCCTGCAGAAGCACAAACTATACGCCAACTTGGAAAAATTCTCCTTCAACATGGATATGGTCCATTACTTGGGCTACATCGTTGATAAACATGGTGTACATGTGGATCCAAACAAGATCCAAGTCATCTGTGACTGGCCAGCCCCAACCACTCTCACTGAGATTCAAAGCTTCTTGGGCTTTGCCAATTTCTACCACATGTTCATGTTGAGATTCTCCCATATTGCATGGGCCCTCATCCAAGTAACCATGGGTGGTTGTAAGACGGAATTTGTGTGGGGTCGATCCAAACAACAAGTGTTCGATGATTTGAAGCAATGCTTGTGCTCAACCCCAATACTTTCACTATCGAACCTACAACAACCCCCTTTGAGATCGAGACAGATGCTTTAGACTATGTTGTGGGCATCGTTCTCATTCAGCACAACCACCTCGTGGCCTATCATAGTGAGACACTGTCAGATGCCCGTAAGTACCCTACTTACGATGAAGAAATGTACTCCATTGGGCAAGCCTGTCACCAATGGAGACATTACATTATTGGGAATGAGACAATCATCCACACTGATCATAAGCCACTACAGTTCATGCAAATACAAGGCAAATTGCATAATGACCACCATTAGAAGTGGTCCACATACTTGCAGCAATTCCACCTCAACATTAAGTATAAAATATGAAGCACCAACCACGTCGTTGATTGCCTTAGCAAACCTCTAGTCGCAACACTCACCATGGTGCTAGACTCTTGCGCCTATGAGACCTCTAGATGGCCCCAACTCTATGAGACAAAACTCAAAATTAACCACCACCTACCAAAAGTTGGGCGCAAACACAGTTGTTGCTAATTTCCATCTTCAAGATGGGTTGTTGTGTCGTCTGGGCCATATCTGCGTTCCATCAAGAGAGCCAGCGAAGTTGATCTGGGAAGCCCACTACAGTCGGGTGGAAAGACACTTCGGCGTCGAAAAGACAGTGGCAATGCTACAAAAACATTTCTACTGGTCAAAACTTCGACATGAGATCAACAAGTATATTAGGTATTGAACTTCCTGCGCTATTGCCAAACCGACCACTAAGAAACATGGCTTGTACACCCCTTTGCCTACTCCTGACAGGCTATGGGAATCCATCTCCATGGACTACATGTCGAGCCTCCCATCCACCAAGCAGGGAAATGACTATGTTTTTGTGGTTGTTGATCATTTTCTAAGATGATGATTATGGCTGCCTACAAGAAGAGCATCACAACAAAGGTCACTGCCAAGATCTTCTTTGAATGAGTCTGGTTACATTTTGGAATCCAAAAAACCATTGTCTCATATTAGGATAGTCGATTTCTCAGCGCATTCTGGTTGAGCCTCTGGTAACTACTAGACACTGAGCTCAATAAATCCACAGCCTTCCACCCCCAGACAAATGGCCAAACCGTGGTCATAAATTGAATGCTTTTTCATATCCTGCTCATGTATAATTCCAAGCATCCTCGCACATGGGATGAGAGTCTTCCCTATGTCCAACATAGCTACAACCGATCCCTGCATAACTCAATTGGCCACAACCCCTTTCAGGTGGGGTTGGGATTCCAACAACTGGGTCCCATAGATGTTGCACTACCCCTTGCGGTCACCTCGAATGACTCATCTTCTGCTCCAATTGAAGCTGACAAAGCCACCTAGTTCATCGAGAATATCCAACACATCCACCAACAGGTTCAGTATATCCTACAAAAGTCCAATGGCAAGTACAATCAACGCCATGATCAACATCGAGTGCCACATAAGTTTCAAGTGGGAGACAAAGTTTGGTTGCATTTGCAGAAAGAACGCCTTACCGAACCCTATAGAAAGATTCACCCACTCCGTTATGGTTCATACACCATCACCAAGGCTGTGGGTGATAATGCTTTTGAGCTCAACATTCCTCCTTTCCTTGACCTGCACCCAATATTCAACATGGATCTCCTTCAACCTTATTTCCCACCATTAACAGACACCTCAGAGATAGAAGAGCAACTGACACCAACATAGATCAACCCCGACTGCATACAATAGGCATCCATTAATAATATTGTGGACAAATAGGTCAAGGACACTCGGTAGCAAAGGATCTAGCTTTATCGAGTTGTCAAAGCAGGACAACTCTTGCACCAAGGCAAGTGGCTCACTCGTGGCCAAATTCAACAAAAATTTCATCATCTAACGGGGGAACTCAATGCAATGGAGAACATTTCTTCCTAAGGGGGGAGGATTGATCCATATGGTTGCTGGTGACCTCCCACCTATTCCAACTAGCTCATTTTGGCAATTTTTCAGTTCGACAATTTTTTACTAGTTTTCAGGTCCCTGACTTCCGGGGCCGTTTTGAGGCCCTAAACAATGTTTTTAGGGATCACCACATGAAAAATATGTAGTACTCTCCACAGAAAATATGTGTAATCCTTGGATATACCTTTCCAATGAGATATTGTGTGCCTAAAACGAATATCGTATGCAAAAGTTACGACCCCAAGAAGTTGATGTACTAACTTACCCAAACAGGGCCCACATGACTTTTGATGCTTCATCTCCTAGGGTTAGGTTTTTGGATGTCTAGGGTTTTTGACATTCTTTTTTATTATAAAAAGGCCTTGAGAGTCTCATTGTAATTATCTTCTGGTGAATGAGCTCAGTTGTCACATCTCTTCTCAGAGATAGGCCGCCACCATTCTAACAAGCTTTTTTTTTGTTACATTTTCAGTTTCATCTTATTTCCTTATTGAATATAAACCGGTTTTACTGTATATTTGTTATTCTGTGTTAAACATCTTTTGATAATATTCGGTATTTATTTTGTTCTTCTCATAAAATACGGATCACATTAGGATCAGAATGGCATCTAGAGAACCCAGTGTCAATAAGAAAGTTGTCCATTTTGGCATTCCAAGATCAGGGAGCTTTCTGAAGACCATAAAGAGATTTGTTAAGGTGACAAACAAGGATAAAGTCATTCTGGACATATCCAGGAGGTTGTTCCATGAAGATTTATTCTTGCAAATCTCCATGCAAGAAGGTAGATTTAACATCCATCTGATGGACCTCTCATTTATGTGAGGCAACAAGGGCAAGAACAAGGCAAATGGAATTCATTTTGGCTACAGGATAAAATGTTTCATTATAGTCAATTCCTTTAACTTTGGAAAATCCTTTGGAAACTAACCAAGCCTTATGTCTTTCAACACTTCCATCTGATGCATACTTAGTTTTGTAGACCCATTTATATCTGACAAGTTTTCTTCCTTTTGGAAGAGGTACAAGATCCCAAGTATCGTTTTCCATTAAAGAACAATACTCTTCATTCATTGTTGTATCCCAATATGGATGACATGAATCTTCTACAAATGTCTCTAGATCATGAGTCTTTGAAACTTGAGCCAAAAGAGAAGAGGCTCACTGAAACTGTGAACGTGTTCAACGTTGATATGAAGGATCACCGGCAAGATCACCCATTGCGTCTCGTGTTGAACTAACCAATCTAGGAAGCGATGGAGCTAGTGTTGGTTTAGGCTCAAATTACTCATCTAGATGAAGGTGAGAAGGTGGAGGTGGATTTTCATCCTCAATGCCATCATCTGAAGAAGAAACCAGAATAAGAACAAAAGAAGGCACAAACGTCGAAGATGGATCGCATGCCAAAGAAGGCACAATCGTCAAATTAGGCTCGCAGGCCAAGATATTTTGATCAAATTTAACATCCCTTCTAATAATAATTTCATTACAATGCGGTTGAATAAGTCTATAACCTTTGACATCTTCAGAATAATAGAAAAATATACACTTCTAACTTTTATGTTGTAATGCTTTCCTTTTCTCATTAGGAATGTGAGCCCATGCTATACTGCCAAATACACAGAAGCGACTTACATATGGTTTAATTTTAGTCCAAGCTTCTTTCGGTGTTATACTTTTAAGAGTCTTTTTCAGAGTGCGATTTACTATGTAATTTTCACAGTTGATTGCTTCCACCCAATACTTTAGATTTAATCTCTTAGATTGGATCATACAATTATCCATTTATTTTAATGTGTGGTTCTTTCTCTCAACAACACCATTTTGTTGTGGTGTATATGGAACAATGTGTTTCATTTGGATGCCCTGTGTAGTGCAGTAACTTGTAAAATTATTGTTCACATATTCGCCTCCATTATCTGTTCTTAACCTTTGAATTTGATATCCAGATTTATTTTCTATAAGGGCCTTATAGGCCAAAAACTTCGCTCTTAAGTTTTAAGAAGTAAGCCCAAGTATGTCTGGAAAAGTTATCAATAAAAGTTAAGAAATACTTGCACCCATTAAAACAAGGAGTAGAAAGTGGACCACACAAATCACTGTGAACAAGCTACAAAGGGCCCGAGGCATGCCAAGAGGCACGTTTGTCAAAATTGTCACAATGATGTTTGCCGAAAACACAACCAGGACAAACACCATCTTTGCATGAAAGATGAGGAAGTCCAGTCACCATATATTGATTGCATAGTTGATGCAATGAGCGATAGTTTAGATGACCAAACCGCTCAATGTCAAATTTTGCTCAAGTCATCTCTATGAGCAACAAAAACTGATGAAAAAGATGATGAACCAAAGTTGTCAAACTTGTAAAACCTAGTAATATAATCAACAATTCTAGTTACAAAAACATGCTTAGGATCTTTTAGATCCTTGATTACAACTTGGTGAGGTGAAAACTCTGTGGTTTTACCTTCACCTGAATGAGTGATTTGATATACTGATAAAAGGTTGCAAGAAAGACTTGGAACACATAATGCATCATTGAAATGACCATTATCTACTTGAATTGTTTTAGATCCCACGACACTAAGAGATCTATCATCACCAACAAATATTTTCTTGGTGTTACATTCATTCAAAGAAGAAAATATGTCTTTATCCTTAGCCATATGATAATATGCTCTAGAATTAACAAGCCACTCATCAGAAGAAGAAGTAGAAGTTGTATTGAAGGAGAAACCAGAAGCAGAAAGTGCATGTCCATGAGAAGAAGAAGAAGAAGAAGAATCAATACTGACGTTGTGCTTCTTCATTGCTGCTTCTAAAGATGCCATCTTCTTGAAACATTTGGACTCATTATGACCATCTTTATCACAAAAGTTGCAATGTCTGTCAGTTTTCTTATTTTTGTACTTTGTTCCTTTGTCATCGTTAGGAGTTGAATCTGTCTGAGTGGGTTTGAGACCCTTATGTTGCTTTTTGTTGTAGCGAGGATGTTTCTTCTTGGAATTCTTGGGTTTATCTTTTTGCTGGGAGACTAAGGATTTGTTGGAGGTACCTGTAGTGCTGATCACTCCAATTTGTACAAGATTATCTTCCTCTCTAATCAAATCATCACAAAATGACTCAAGAGTGGATTTTTGATAAGATTTCCCTAGAGCCTCTCTCATGTCATAAAAGGTAGATACAAAAACAAAATATGCACTACCTAGCTTAGAAAGAATAAGATAGATGCAATGCTCTTCCTCCATATTTATCTCACATTCTTCACATAAAATTCTAAGTGTTTTAAACTTAGATAGTCTTCAATTCAAGAAAAATCACTTGGACTTAAAGTCAATACTTTATTTTCTAACTGTTGTGCTCGAACAATATTGAGTTTACCAAACACAGATTCAAACTTTTCCCAAGCTTCATCGAGGTCATCAATTTCTTTAAGGTGGAACCTTAAATCAGGAGAGATGGACATTATGATTAGTCCACGTGCTTCGTCACTCCTATTGTCTCATTTTACTTTCTTATCAACATCAATGGGTTATTTTTTCTCTCCCAAGGTAATCCGGTACAAGCCTTTATGTTAGAATATGAAAGATTGTGCTCGTTTTACCATTGACAATACCGTTGTCACCCAACTATAGGCCGAAGCCACCCTCCGAGTACCTTGACCTTGACAGAAAAGAATACTGGTAGAAATCAATAGCCAAGCAAGGCTAATGCACCAAGCAAGAATAGAAACCAAGCTGATCAGATAGTCCCACCCAAAAACTAGTGCAACACCTTCCCCAGAAACTTGTGCACAAAACTGCCAATTGCAGTGCGTAGAAACTACTCTCTGCAATTCTGAGAGTATGAATAATGAGAACTGGCGCCCTGTATTTATAGTGGTCTAGCAGAATTATTGAGGCCGACTTCTCCTTCTGGGTACTAATTAATTCACATCAATTATATTTATGCAGCTGACATCTCATCTAGGGTTTCCTTTACTTCTTTGCTTCCTTCCAGAATATTCTAATCTCGTCATAGGTCACAATAGAGGTTCATACCTCCCGAAGCTACCATA
>SNQJ01S0008279.1:69180-98492 GCA_010110895.2 Picea sitchensis
TGTATGTTGCATAACTTGAGAATCTTTTAGGTCTTTTACTCTTTCTGAATGTTCCTTCTAGAACCTTGAGTCTTTCTGTATCTTGTAAGGTAGATTCAAGCCAAGCTGGTCTTTTCTTAGTCTTAGGTACGATATCTGAATCAGTGTTTTCACATGGCTCCATAGGATGATCAGGTAGTTCCTTTTCGTCATTTACGTTTTCTGTGCTTTCTTCGTTAAGTTCTTCAATCTTTTCTTCTTCTATATTTTCTTCGATGGATTTCCTGAAGGCCATCCTTTCATTGAACGTTACATCTCTGCTGACCTCGATCTTGTGTTGTTATGGAATATGTATTTTGTAAGCCTTGGATGAATCACTATATCCCACGAATATTCCTTTCTTTCCTGAAGGTTCTAGTTTATTCCTCTTGTCCTTGGGAATGTGGGAGTAAACAAGACATCCAAATATTCTTATATTTTCCACATTAGGTTTCTTACTTGAGAAATCTTTTTCTGGTGTCATGTTCTTCAATATACGATGAAGACTTCTGTTTTGCACATATATTGCTATCATTGCTACTTCTCCCCATAAGAACATGGACAAACTTTGATCATTCAGTAAGGCTTTTACAATTTCTTCAATAGATATTTTCTTTCTTTCTGCTACACCATTTTGTTGAGGATTATGAGGAATGGTCAACTCCCTCCTAATCCCTTTCGATTTGCAGAATGCAACGAATTCCTTCGAGGTGTATTCTCCTCCATTATCTGTTCTTAATGTCTTGATCTTCTTGTTCGTAAGGTTTTCTATCTCTGCTTTGAATTCTTGAAACTTGTTGAATACTTCGTCTTTTGTCTTCAGTAGGTATAGCCAAGTCTTTCTTGAATAGTCATCTATGAAGATTACGTAGTAAGAAGATCCTCCTAGAGATTTTACTAGAATCAGACCACAAACATCTGAGTGTATTAGATCTAGAATCTCCTTAGATCTGTTATTGTTTCTTGGGAATGGTTTCTTGATATTCTTCCCAAGGGCACATCCTTTGTAGATTCCTTCATGTGTAGACTGCAACTCTGGAATTCCTTCAACCATTCTTTTGAGAAAGGGTAATGTTTGATAATTAATATGAGCATACCTTATGTGCCAAAGTTCATTAGGTTTGACTTTATCATGTACAAGGGATTCTTCGTTTTGTTCTAGTATTCTGTACAAATTTCCTTCATGGCTTCTGATAACCCTATCATTCTCTATGTTGGAGTCTTTATGCCATGATAACACTTTTCAATCCACAAAAGCTATTATGTTTCCCTTGTCTTCTAGGCAAGATATTGATATAAAATTCTTTTCTAAACCAGGTACATATAAAACATTGCTTAAGTGAACATAATTACCTGTTTTCATTTTGATGGCGACTTGTCCAAATCCTTCCACGGAGTAAGTGGTTTTGTCTCCAAGCTCTACCTTGTACGAGGTATTCTTCTCATTTATATTTGAGAGTCTGGCTTGATCTCCCGTCATGTGCCTAGAATCTCTACTATCGATTATCCACATGTCATCTTCAATCGTTCCAGTAAGTGATAAGTAGTGTAAAAGACTGATTGTTTCACACATGTCTTCGGTTGATTGGTAACTGGTCATGCCTTGACCCAAAACTTCAACTTCGTCATTTCTGTCTTCTGAGAGAGCCAAAAGGTGAGCTAAGTTGGGGCACATCTGAATATCTTCTTTTTGAGCGAGATGCTCCATCGCAAGGTGTCAGATCTGAGGTTAGGGTTTCTGCAATTGCTTCTGCTAGTAAACCTAGCGACAATCTTTTTGGAAGTTGCTCCTGCTAGTAACCCTAGCGATAGTTCCTCAGCGAGTTCAATACCCTAGCAGTTATGCTTCCTTCTAGCGTCTATACTGAATGAAGGAGGTGTGGGCCCATAACCTGTTAGAATATGAAATTTTGTGCTCGTTTTACCATTGACAATACCCTTGTCACCCAACCATAAGCCGAAGCCACCCTCCGAGCACCTTGACCTTGACAGAGAAGAATACTGGTAGAAATCAATAGCCAAGCAAAGCTAATGCACCAAGCAAGAATAGAAACCAAGCTAATCAGATAGTCCCACCCAGAAACTGGTGCAACACCTGGTAGAAATCAATAGCCAAGCAAGGCTAATGCACCAAGCAAGAATAGAAACCAAGCTAATCAGATAGTCCCACCCAGAAACTGGCGCAACACCTTCCCCAGAAACTTGCGCACAAAACTGCCAACTGCAGTGTGCATAAAATGCTCTCTGCAATTCTAAGAGTATGAATAATGAGAACTGGCGCCCTGTATTTATAGTGGTTTGGCAAACTTACTGGGGCCAACTTCTCTTTCTGGGTACTAATTAATTCACATTAATTATATTTCTATAGCCAACATCTTGTCTAGGGTTTCCTTTACTTCTTTGCTTCCTTCTGGAATATTCTAATCTCATCATAGGTCACAATAGAGGTTCATACCTCTCAAATATACCATAATATCAACACTTTACTTCTTAATAAATCCTCCATACGAGATTTCCATTTGGAGTAGTTGGTGCTGGTAAGAAAAATATTACTATAATAAACCATATTAAATATGTATATAATATGGATTTAAGAACTGAAATTGAGGATCTGGATGGAAAGATCTCGAAAAATTAGGTGGTTTTAAAAAAAATGACACTAAAAATGGACTTCGGATGTGAAAGTTATGCCCTTTTAAAAAAATGCATAATCGGTAACCAAAAGACCATGTGGTGGTGTAAGTTGCTCTATGAAGTGACTCACTTTTATAAATAGAAGTGGGGATCAATTTTACAATGAGGTTACTTTATAAAAGAAAATATGGATGCAAAGTAAATAACTCTAAAATAAAATACTAAATCTACTTATAGTGATTCACTTTTATACTTGAAGTGAAATACACTTTACAATTGAGCATGAACCTAAAAAAAAAAATAACAAAAAAAGAGACTTGAATTCAAGACCTCTTACTTAATAAGACAACTTTTAACCAAATGGGCTAGAAAAACATATTGGATTGTTTAACAAGAGGATTGGGGTTGTTGTTGTTGGGGATTGGGGAGCGTGCTAGAAAAAACTCTTTTCACATAAGAAAACATGTTCGCTTCTCAATGCCAACAAGGGTTAGATCTCAGTTAACTTACCCAAAAAATGCACATTTTCCTATCTGTTTCTGATTTTCCGTGATCGCACAGGGCGCGGGGAAAAGAGCATACACAGATCTGAAAGAGTAGCAACATGGAAACAAACAATATAAAACCGAAATATAACCAAAATAATACTCTGCAAATTTTTTTAAAATGGTGTGTTTAGGCTTTATACCTCCGGATCTGACTGAAATGGTTGTATCTTGGGAAAAAATAAACCTTTTCAAGTGAAACAAAAAGTGCTCCTCAATTAAACGAGCACTCCATAGGCAATGGAACAATCCTCTCAACCCAAAAATGTACGAAAATGGAGATGAGACAATCCAGCTTCACGATCACGATCTACAAAAGAAATGGGTCTTCAAACAGGCTTTGATACCATGTTCAACAACACAGGTATTCCAACAGAGTATGAACACCTTCAGTGAACACTCACACAACTAGATCAAATATTAACATACATCGATGTTTTGACGTCGTAAAACCCCTACGGGGAAACATCCACGACCCTAGCCGACACGACCACTTGGAGCAGTTTATTAATGCAAAAGAAAAAGATTACAAAGAGATTTTACAAGAGATAAAGACTCACATAGCTTCAATGATCCACATCTCATAGGTTTGTAAGATGAAGAATGTCTCACATAGTTGCATTCATCAACACTCCCTCTCAGCTAGGGAGGCATTCTTTATCATGCCAAGTCTCACACAAATGTATTTTGAATTTTGTCTTGGCTGGAGTTATCGACGCTCCCTCTCAACTAGGGAGCCATTCTTCACAAAGTTAATTTGGTGAAGATATCTGCAATCTGCTCATGTGTAGGAAGGTACTGCATGTGTACGATTTTTCTCTGCATCATATCTTTGATATAAGGATATTTCATCTCATCGTATTTTGATCCATCAGGAAACACTAGGTTCTCAAGGAGCTTTACTCACGGTTCTTGGTTATCATCATAGGATTCATCTCATGGTCAAGTAAATCTGTTAGAAGCTTGTGAATCCACATTGCTTCGCACACTCAATGCTATATAATCTACCTCTGTGGTATTCAAGGCTACAGAGTTTTGTTTCCTGCTGCATTAGGAAACCATGGAAAACTTCATGATAGAGCATCAGTCGGATGTGATTTTCTGGTTCACTGTACTTTTCGCTCAATTTGAATCGGCATATCCTGCAAACTCAAGTTCATACTAGATGCATATCTCAGGTCATATCCAATTGTGCCTTGTATATATCTCAATACATGTTTTTTTATTGTCTAGTGAGTCTGTCGTGGTTGACTCATGAAATGACTAGGCACAATCATTGCATGGCATGAATCAAGTTTGGTGTTAACCAGATACATTAGTGATCCAATCAGTTATGGATCAGTCTCGTCTGAATCATCATCATTCTTCTTCTTTAAATCCATCATGGTGTATTTTTTTGCATTCTTTCATACTGAACTTCTTTAATATTTTCACTGTATATTTTCCTTGACTCAGGAAAATCTTATAGGTCCTCTGTCACACTTCTTGTCCCAAGAAGTAGTGCATCATACTCAGATTCTTCATCTCGAATTTATACGTCAAGGATTACTTGTATCCAACAACAACGCTTTCTGAATAAATCATCAGGATCAAGCTCTCGTCACCAACACTATAATGATATAGGTTTGAATTAACAACACTCTTGCTGAAATCCAAACTCATCAATAATCTATTTATTTGATATGGTTTCCAACTCATGGATGGATGGAAGTGTATCATGTTCACTGGGTCAAGTGTCTCCTCATAGATAACTCCCTCTGTTTATGAGAAACCTCTGGCTATAGATCTCGTTTTGTATTTCTAGACACTTCCATTAGCTTCATGCTTGATCTTATAGATCCACTTGGAAGTTACCACAGACTTCCCTTCTGGTCCCTAAATAATATCTTATACATCATTCTTTAAGATATACTGGTATTCTTTTGTTATGGCATCTTGCCATACCTGTTCTCGTGTTGCTTCTCTAAGACAAGGAGGCTCAACATCAATGAAGTGGCTCATGACTGAAGGATAGCTTGAAAATATCTTTCACTTTCTCAGGATGTGCCTTGAGAGGCTTGTATGTTTCTCTGCCTCGTGCAGAGTGAGTCTAGGTAGGCCTTTTATGCCTTACTGCAATATCTCTGAACATATCAATTGGAGAAACTGGATCAACTGGAATAATGTATGTCTCCCTCTGGACTGCTGAAGGGGGAGAAGGTGTTGTCTCACTGTCAATCTCCATCTGAGATTCTCTGGGTCTTTGAAAGACTATCTCTTCTTCAAGGACAACATTTTTTGTTATCTCAATCTGTCTCTTACTAGAGATGTTGATCTAGAATGTCTTTGAATATTTATTGTATCCTTTCTTTCTAAGGGATCTAGCTTTGATTTCTTCTCTTTGGGCACATGAAAATACACTGGGCACCCAAATATCCTGAAGTGTTCAATATCAGGCTTCACTCTGGTGGAGGCTTCTTCGGGAGTTTTGTTTTTCAAATTATGGTGAAGACTCTTGTTCTGAACATATACTGTGTCATGCATGCTTCTTCCCATAGAATCATAGAAGGATTATGATCATGCATTATTGCATTGGTTTCCTCAATGATGGTTCTATTCTTCCTCTTTCTCAAGTAGTTTTGACTCCTTCTAAGTCAAGTGGCTCCCTTTGAAGGATAAACATCTTCCTTTTCTTGTTAGCCTATCTGGAACACGAAAAAAAAAAAACCAACATAAGAATATCTCCTAAAGAAGAAGAATGAGTACATCTCTAGAATCAAAACAATTTAAGGAATGTTGTCACAACTACAACACCTACTTGTAATGTAGCAAACTTATAGAAATATAGGTTAGAGGAATGACAATTACAACAATCAAACCTGGAGGTTTTACTTTGAGTGTGTTGTTCCTCTGAATGCACTGAGATCCCTCTGGATCCATGACTTCAACAAAGGTTCCTTTCTCCTACAATTTTCTTCATGATAATGATACAAATAATATATACAAGTGCATACATGAGGATGTTGATATGATTTATACAATGGCTCTTGGGTGATCTCTATCCTTTAAGATATTTATGAAGAAGATAGTCATGGTGTCACCTTTTGTCATCTTTGTTTTTTTTAAGTTGGCCCTTCAATATAAGGGTTTGAGTAGGTGATTGGCTTCCTTGTCCTGACGTCATATTCCTTCCATTAATTGATAGTTGTCTCTGGTAAACCCCTTTTGTATTATCCACAATAAGTCTTCCTCTAAAGTATTGTCTTTCAAGAACTTTGAAGTTGCTTGATTCATCAAGCTTATCTTCCATCCTAGTTTTTGTTCATCATAATTTTAGACTCTTCACAACCCTTTGTCAGCTAGGATAGAAAACCTAACGACTAGGATAAGCTAGCAATTTTAGGTTTTATTGGACTTATGACTACCAAAAATAATCCTTTGAAAGATAGGAGAACATTGGTGAGCTAAAGAGCTCCTTCAATGAGCTTGCAGAAACCCTAATACTGAAATTTCTGCATAAATTGGCAAAACCCTAGAAACCCTAGGGCCAAAATTTCAAAATGATCGAAATTTGAAATGTGTTGGAGGAGGTTGTACACTCCTATGCCAAAATTATCCCCAACGTTCAAGTTTTTAAGGACTGAAACACTTTATAAAGGAAGGTCGTACAATTTTTTTGAAAACCCTAGGAGGGTCGTACGATTTTGCAAAAAAGAGAGGAGACTGGTAGATGCTTGTTCAGTGGGTTCTTCAAGACCTATGCTCTAATACCATGTTGATTTTTCAAAAGCTAGGTTAAGCATGAATTTCATTCCATTTTATCATTTCACTTAACCATAAACAATAATGTTGCAGCAACCAAGATCACAAGACGAAACACCATGCATAAGAACACAAGAAGTATCCTTGGAAACCCTTCTCAAAAAGGGAAGAAAACATAACCAAATCCTTTTCTATATTCTTCAAGAGAAATAACTTCACCACCAAGAAAGACATAGCACACAAGAGGGTTCTCAAACCCTAGAAGACTAGCACCCAAGGGAGGTGCACACTTTTCCCAAGTAAATGTACTTACTGAAATTTCCAAACTCACATGAAAGATATGTTTCCACAATGGGGATTTTACTTTTACTTATACTAAACTAAACCTGTCAATTGAAGTGTCTATTGGCTCAACAGGGCCGACCTCTCTATTTCACATTATAATTATAGTTATTATTATCATCATTATTAAAATTAATATTAACCATATTGATTATCTTTTACATTTATTATTAATCAAATTAAGGTGGGGCCGACCTGTACCCTTTACATAACAATTAGGGTTACATACAGGTCTGAGTCTTGAACAATATATAAAAAAGGATTTGATACACCCACTAGTGCTCATCCACTAGGGGCACATCCATATGGATGTCATATCTCTGGTTCACTGCGCTACATAGAAGAACCAAATCTTCACATGTTCACCTGTGCTCGTCCACAGGCACGTCCACTCTATAGATCTTCATTCCCATGGCCTCACACAAGAGAATCATTTGGATTATTCTTGTCAACTCTGTTGTTCATAAGAGGCTTAATACATCGTCTTCATTTATGTTCACATGCTGATGCACCCAACACTTTGGGATTTCACACGTTCACCTTGTGCTTAGCCACAAGCACGCCTAACTCAACAAATCGCCTTTCCCACTGGATAATCATCTGGAGTTCTTCTCAAATATCTGAATGGAGGAGGTCATATCTATGTTCCTAGATCTGTCTCAGGCAGGAACCACGTACCCTTCTTAGGGGTTTTCTCTTAGGTTTGTAAGATGAGAGAAAGACTCACATAACTGCAATGATCCACATCTCACAGGTTTGTAAGCTGGAGAATGTCCCACATAGCTACATTCATCAACACTCACATGGCATGGGGGAAACCTACATGGTCTTTCAGACTGGTAGCATCACCAGAGCTACACAAGCTATCTCATGATCACCCAGATCATATTACAAGAAACACCATCACAACCATACAGGTTCTCGACTATGCCACTAGCGTACCATATTGTCTCACTAGTGTAGAAAAAACTCAGCATACCAAACCATCTCACTGGAGTAGCCTACAACTCAACATAAATCCTACAAATTGACACAAGTCCTATGACTCGACATGAAGCCTACAACTCGAAAAAAGGCCTACAACTCGGCATGAAGCCTACAAGATCCTTATTTTCGAATTCTTCCATCAACTCCCTCTAATTGAGAGAATCCTCGAACCACGCTTCCATATGCTACATTCCCCTATGCATCCTGCAAAGTGTCATGAAACCTTGCTTCTTCTTGATCACTGAATCCCTATGAAGTTTGACTCCCTCTAAGTCCTTTCAATTCTTTCTTTCTATGGTAACTTTCCTGGAATATGTAGGATAACCTGCCTGAAATAGGAATAATAAGAGAAAAAATATTTCCAATATAATATAATTTTATATAAAAACATATCAATTTCATGGTAATTCATTATATCATTACTAAGGTGTCATGATTGAGAACAAGAACAAGAAATGTCTCCTAAAGGATATATGTTAGTTCATATTGCAATTAAGTACAATAAGCATTTATATTAATAGTACATGCTACTAAGTATTCATTTGTCCCTAGCATTAATAAAATCTAAAGGATTGCAATACTTAAGCAACAATAAAAATATCAAACCTGATATGAAAACCTAGAATCTTGCTATTGTTCCCCTTGAGTTACTTTTCTTCTGAGACAAGTATTATTTCCAACCCGGAGAGTGTGTTGTTCCTCTTAATGTATTAGATATGAGATATTTATGGCTCTATGATTACTTCTTGGACAAACATCCATTCTCTTTCCAAATATTTAGATCTGCAGTGGTTGTTTTTTATTGTTTCTCCTACTCCATGTTCATGTTCTTGGAAGCTCCAAAAATAAAAATCTTCATCCTTTGATGCTTGCTCTTTAGTCTGTGGTTCCATAAATTTTCCCTTTGTTCTTTTCAAGGATGATGTCAATCCTTGTCTTCCATGCTCTACCAAGAGACCATGCTTCTACTTCCCCACTCTGATTTTATGGAGGAAGTCATGATTGTCTTTGACTTTGACCTTGGGTAGTCTTTTGACTTTGACTCATCAAACCTTGACTTTGACACAAAAATTCAACTTTGACCTTTTTTTATGGTTGATGACATCAGGAGATGCATTGGGTTAGGGTGCACTATGATATCCAAGAATTATTCCAAACGATTCACTTAAAGTGCCTGAACAATAAGGTTAGGGTTTGTTGTTGTTGCAAGATAAGAAGCCCTAGCTGCAACTGCAATTGTGCTACAGTGCGCTTGATGGAGACCTGCAGATCTACCTTCCAGTGGTTAGACTATTTTGAAGGTGGTGTGGTCCCATACCCTATTAGAATATTGTGTTTGTTTCACCATAGACAATGTAACACCATTGTCACCCAACCATAGGCACAAAGCCACCTCCGATCACCTGAATATTTTCTAGATAGAATGATTCTGGGAAGCCACACTAGAACCAACAGATAAAACAATAGAGCACACCAAAAAGGTAGTACACAAGTAAGAGTACCAAAAAGGTTGAACAAGAGTGTGTTGCACCACTGCAGTAGTTGCTTCTCATATTCCATACTTGTGCACTACTTCTGTTGTTAATGCACTTCTAAGATATGCACACCAACTGAGTGAGTGTGTGTTTTTCCATATGAGCTAAAGCGCCTTCTATTTATACTAATCTGGCTAGGTGAACATGTGTCTCTTCAAGCAAGGTTGACCTACCATTTTCTGCATATAATACTTCAATATTACTTATTCTGCTGAGTCGACTTGTATTCCAGGGTTTTCGCACATCTGTTTAGGTTTTCTCTTGATTCCATAATATTCTATTATATTCAAAGGTTTATCCATGGAGGTTAATACCACCCACACCTACCAATTGGGTCCTTTTGTTCCTGGTGTAGAAGTTGAGATGTAGATATCAAGCTTCAACCCATCCCTGTCCTTTGTTTTGGTCCCTCAAAATCATGAGGAATGGGATGGCTCAAACTCGCAAGTGAATTCGCGCCCTCCAATTGGTTTCTCGAATGCCCAATGACAAATTATCATTACACTCATGAGAGACAATGGGGAATAAAAATTTATAGAGGAGTTGATGTATAAAAAGCTTGAGTGGTTGTTGGAATCTGGCTCAGACAATCTGCATCAGAGGCGTGGATAGGAAAATGTACTCCAATATGTTATGATCCCAGAATGGACCAACTCTTCCAAGAAGGCTTCTCCAAGCGAAACCAATGGAAAATAAGTACCATGACCTATCTAGTTTTGTATTTCTCTATTCATGTATGGCTGACAAGATACTATTGTTCACTAGTTTTGGTTGTTCATAGTTTTAGTTCTGTCAAATATGGTCAAGGCTATATAATGATGTCTTGTTTTCACCTTTTTGGCAAAGTGTTTTAGAAACTCAAGACTTGGTGGAGGGGTTGGTTTCCTTTGTTGGCAACCTATGCACTAGTGTCTTTGATCTATGTTGTAATTATTGACTATGGAAGGTAATATATAGTTCTTACTTACAACAAAAAAATAACAAAGGATAATTCCTTGGAGAAATCATAAACAAATTTCTAAGTACTTGAAGGAAGAAGGTTGAAAAGACACCAAGGAAAATATTTTAACAAATCACATCAATTGTAAATGTTGGAGAATTTTTTATCCGGTTTTATTGTTCAAGATAAAAAAAAAATTGTAATTAAAACTCATTTCCTCTTTATATCCATTTAAAATATTATTCCAAGGTATTTATAAGTTTTTTATGTATAGGGCTTGAGTGTGACAATGAAATCTTAGGAAGGAAAAGTGTTTATGGATCTATGCCTATTATGGTGTTTTTCATACATTTAGCATAATAATTGGCAACCTTATAGTTGAAGTGAAGTTTCCAATGTTTTTCTTAGCTTGGTAACTTCATAACAAATGAGCCTAAAGCTAGGTGGAAAATCATTCTAAATTTTTTGCAAGGGTTCGTGTAATTAATATAAAGAAATATTTTAATGAAGAAGAAGGATATGTTCAAAACCTTATACACAAGGGTTTGTGTAATTAGCATAAAGAGATATTTTAATGGAGAAGAAGGATATGCTCAAAACATGATTGATCATGATTTTTTTGTCAAGAATTATTAACTTATACTTCATTTCAATACGGGAACAAATCTAGAATGACATATTATACATTAATTATATTAAAATATAAAAACTATGCTATCATATTGCATTTTGAAAGAGAACACATGTTAAAATATTTTGACTTGTCCTCTTAAGAAAAGATATATGTATAGGATATGATTAAGTACTACTCACATAATGAATGTATTTCATGGTAATGTCCTATATTTGGAATTAGTGGGATGTGTTATCGCACAAGTTGTAGGTTGGGAAAAGATCAACCCAACCACCAAATGGTGAAAACTAAGAGAGAACCTACCCACTCTCACCCTATGAAGGTGTTCCCGTCACTTTAGAGATGATAGAATCATCTCGAGGGGGGAATATCGGAGATCCTAGGGGGAAATGAGATGGAAAGTGAGATGTATAAATGGAATCCCCTATAGGTCAAATTACTAGATGGAAGAAGGCTTGAGAATGAGTCTTGAGAGAGTTTTAAGGTTGCCAAGTCCTTGGGTACCTGCTGAGAGTGTTTGTACCTTACCGGGACAGAAGAAAAACTAATTGTTCGAAGTATATCTTAGGTGGAAAAGAAAGATAATATTGTTGTCCCTAATTTCAACAACAAACATAACTATATATCAACAAGAACAACATCTAGTTACCACAGAATTAACCATCAAAATTGTCAAATAATTATTGGACAATGAAACACTAAACCAGTAGATAACTTTATAATATTCTAGCACAAATTTTGACAGTAAAAGAGGGTTGCTAAACAGTTTTTTCAGAGAATTATTGTATCATCCTTATGAATGTAGCAAACAATTGCTACAACAACAATATTCAACCACCAAAATCACAAGTAAACCACCCAAAAAATGCACAATGATTAGTAGATTAATATGGCAACTTAACAATTTTTTATGGATGAAAAATGAGTAAGAGAAAGAAGTTAAATGAGTTTGTTGCAGCCCTAATGATTGTAGATTAAATTTTATAATGACAATAAGATATCCTTGACCAATCAAAACGCCCTTGTGGCCTTAACAATCCTGGAGCACATAGAATAGATTTCAATTTAAACAATCTCAAAATCTCTTGTTTTCACATATACCAATGAAATGATTTTATTTCTCCAATGCAAAGAAGATTAGTTTCTTTAACTATTGGGATATGGAATCTAAAAATTAAATATCTAGGTGAGCTAATTCCTTGGGGGTGTAAGCCTTTTTTACTCCCCAAGGAAAGCTAAGATAGCTTGGAAAAGCCATAGGAGGGTGTAAACCCTTTTACTCCTCCTGGTATTTCCTTATGCAAAAAGGTATTTCAAGAAAATTACAATGGACTTAGTGGGGTTGTATGAAATTATACTCCCCAAAAGCTTAAGAAAATTAACCTTGAAACCAAGAAAAGAAGCAATAGCAACAAAGATTCCTTACCTAGTCCAAGCATTAACAAGATAAACCTCTTTTTAACCAATAAAATCCACCATAAAGCAAGAAATAGTCCTCCACTAGAGATAGCGCATCATCCATCCATCCAATAGCCAAAGTAAAACCATTAAAAGAGAGTAGCAACCAAGAGACAATGAGAAATTCCCAAATAGGGTGCAAATTTCAGCCAAGTATCATCTCACAAGAGGAGAGTTATGTTATGAAATGAGATTCACATGATCTCTATTTATACAAAATGTTTAAAACATAGTTTGTCCACTTAGCAAGGGAAAAACATAAGAAAAGGGGTTGACAACCCTTATCTTACCCCTTGCATCAAATAATAATATTTAATTTTCACTTTAACACATTAGAAACCCTAAAATGAAACAACATCACCCCTTTAGGGGACGTTTTGACCACTTGAGCAAGTTGTTGGAGAGGAAAATGGAGGTCTTTGGGGATCCTTGAGCCTCTTCATCATGTGTTAGGGTCAATCCATGTCTCCTCCAGTCAAAATATGCCAAGTGTCAATGTACAATAATTCCATCACCATCAAACCCCCTCAAGCATGACGCCAAGCCTCAAAAGATAACGATTTGCCTCTCCTAGGCAAGTCGTTTGGGTAATAGGCATTGGATAAAATCTTACATGATGTCATGTAAGCCTCCAAAGGAATGTATCTGTGATCTAGTGTGTAGGCCTACAACATCCAACATGTGGGCTTCTTTCCCCATGTAAGCCGAAGCTAGGCTTGTTCTCCAAAAACTAGCCACCAAGCAAGGTCCTGCAAATCAAAAGGGTATGCCTTCCAAAGATCTCAAGTCAAAGATATCATGACAAGTGTAAACCACATCTAATAATCAAAGCACCTAAACAAGTGCATAAAAAATACCTCATCAAATTAAACAAATTATCAAAGACCCTTTACGATTAACCAAGTTTAAGTATGGGAGGGGTGTTATAAAAGTCCTATTGGGTAGACCAAAACCCTCAAGTAGCGGTTGCTCCCAAGGATGGCCTTTCAAGGTTATGTAATGGATGAGGTGGAAAGGTATTTAGAATTCATAGGCCAATGTGTTTCATGACATACAAGGGCTCATATTATCTCATTTATGGGTGCCTTTGTAGAGGGTGTGTGGCATCTTTGTTTGCAATGCGGTTTTCCAAGCCTGTCTTCTTTCCGTTCTTTCTTCTTATATTGCTTTCATGTTTTAAGGAAAAAGTTGAAGGACACTATCTTATCTTGGTGTCCAGATAAAGACAACATTCACAAATACCTCATCAAAATGATAAGGTTGGCTCATGATGAGACCTCCTTTCTCTCAGTTTTGTAATTGAGAGACACTACATTGGCTTGGTGACCAGATGATGGTAATGTCATACCGCTAAATACCTAAGATCATGATAGTTCGGCTCGTGATGAGACCTCCCATCCTCCAACTAACCCCTTAAGAATTCACTATCATTTGTTTTTGTAGGTCCCCATTTCTTATAGAGAAGTGTTTCATTGCTTTCTCGAGGATCCCTGGGTGAAGCATATGGAAGGTCAATATTTATTCTTTTATATTTTTATCCAACAACAATATCTCTGGGCCTTCATCCCCTTATTCCTATGAAATGAGGTACATTCCCTTCTTGGGTCACTAAAGTCAAAGGGATTATAAGAAGACAATATGATGGGAGTGTAATGAGCAGAAGGTGGTAAGTATGGTCGGGAATGGTACAATAACCCCTTAAGGGACCCCTAGTCACAAACCTTCCCCAAAGGTTGTCCAATTACTAGGAAATCTATGACACTCATCAAGGTGAAACCAGGTCAAAATAATAATGTCCAAGCAAGTGTTCTATAATCAAAAGTAGCTTAAATACAACATGTTTAAATGCCTCAAATATTAGGGTGATTACCTACCACAATACCTGACTTGTATCGCATGGAGAAAGACACATTTGTCTTCCAAAAGCTATCAAGTGTGGTAGATGCACTGAGAAATGGATCCAAATGTGGTGATAGAAAGGGCTTCTGTATGTGCAAGTGGAAACTTCTAGTCATGTGGTCTCTCAACACTCCATATCTGCAACCCGAGGGCCTTGAGACATCATCTCCTTAGTTATCCCAGAAAAGGGGGATAACATATGGCTCCTACTTGGGGACATGTGCTCGTCATAGAGGCATGAGAATGACAACATCTCCTGGTAGACCTGTGCCTACACTGAAACAAGAAATCATAAAATATAGGATGGTTCTATCACCATTCGTCCATATACATCAAAACCCAAATGAAAACTAATATAAAAAAGAAAGTTTTTGCATTTTTTTCAAAAATTTCTAAACAGAGCATGAAATCAATATGCAAGTAGAGAAAAATGAAAAATGAAATGCATCTAAACTAATATGAGAAATCAAGATGCAAATTAAAGGAAAGAAAGATGACTTTCGTACTTACTTGGGGGCCTTGAAGATCAGGCGATAAATGATTTCAAGTGAAGTCACGCAACCAGTGCAACCAATTGACCATTCCATCAAAGTATCTCCCCCTATGTTTAATTATGTAAAAAAAAAGGATAAGTCAAGAACATAATGATCATGAGAATAAATAGATATATAATTAATCGTGAAATGAAACTCATGGAGATGGGTGGGAGGAAGGAAATATTTCTAGAAAGAATATCAACAACTCTGATCATCCAAGGAATCCTGCCTAAAGTGATAGCCACGATCTAGATCAACCCATATCTGAAAAGGACTATCGTATATAAACAATTATTCATCTTCATTCACGCACAAATATCTACTTCTTGTTGAAGACTGAGAGGAGATAGGAGATCGAAAGAAGAATGCATGGCTTTTCGAAGAAGAAGATTTGTAGTAAGGAATAACCTCAGGTCTAGAGAAAGAAAAAAACAACCTCTTCATCTGTGAATCCCTGTAGAAATCCTCGATATGAAAATTCTTCCTCTTTATAGAGTGAACCTCAGATCACTTTGAGATGGCCACGTCTTGGTATTCCCCCCAAAATTGAGGATGAAGGCGTCTGAGAGTCCTCATACAATAAGTATGCATCCCCAAAAAGATATGCATCACAAGTCCCAAGGGAGAACTAAAAAATCATCCTGAAAATGTTGTGACCAGTCATCCTCAAATAAATATGTAACCATGTAATCATCAGGTCACCAAACATATGAATCATATACGCATGCAAATTATTCTTTGAAGATGACAACTCAAACCCCTTTTCTTGAGGGCTATTCTCAATGTCGTAAATAGGGTCTCTATAAAACATGAGATGACCAATATCCCACCTGTGTCTGCCAGTATGTATGAAAGTGTCTATATGCTTATCAACCATATATAAAGGTTATTTCATAAGAACATCAACAAAAATGATCATTTCTTTGTATTCGTGTGCAAGAGGAGTAGAAGCATGGGAGTCTTCAACTGGATCTTCAAATTATTCACTGAGGCTAGTTTCTTCTTCAAATTCATGAACATGAGAAGATCACGACTAGACAACCTCAACTACATCAGGTGGGAGAAAATATAACAATGTCTCAACATGTTGCGCTTCATTAGGATTCCATTTTCTCTTCATGGGCATGCTCCTCCATCGCCTCAATATTACATTAGGCTTGATCCTTACTGCAAAGTGCTTTGTTTTCCTTTTTTCAAAAGGATATATCATATCCAAGGGCTCCTCTAATATTTATTCACTTCCATAGTCATGGAATAAAGCATCATCAATTTTTTCAAAAGGGTCATGACTCATCATGTTCTCTTCTTGATGTGTAGGAGGAATCGAGGCCTGGATTTTTTCATCAAATGGGAGGGTAGATACAAACACTTCATATTCATTGGATGTCTTGTCTAGGTCTTCAACATGAGAATCTTCATCTATTTTCTTTTCATCCACATGGAAACCTTCTATGCAAAGAGTGCCTTTGAGCTCTTGGAAATTATCTTGCAGATTCTGAGTAGTCGATCGGTAATGCATGAGAAATTCTTCAATGAGCTTCGAGGAAGATGGGATGTTTTTTGGGTCACACTAGTGTGAACGACACTTTCTTTAAATTTCTTCCAGAGAAGATACACAAATTTTCATCAACACATATTCATGTAGCACATTTAAGCTTGAATCATACTTCATATACTCCATAACATGAGTGACTTCTAGAGTTGGATCACCGTTAAATTTAGGGAATTTTTCCCTCCACTCTACAAAGCCATGATTTGGATATCTAGGGATATTTTGAACATAAAGAGAAGGATGCACATTATGGAATTCCCATGGTAATTCACGTGAGGCCATGGTTCCATCACTTAGGATAATACCTCAATGGAGTTTCCAGATGAGACTAATGCTCATCAAAGGATGGAAAGGGGAAAAAGGAAAGGTGGGTTCATGGAAGGTGGAGTTGCCATATGAGCTTCAAGGATATCTCATCAAGGGTGGAAAAGGGAATGTTCTTCAATGGAGTTTCCAGGAAAGCTAAGGGTAAAGGATTTGGGAGCGAACCTTGCCAAAGTGGCATTAGGGTTAGGAAGAGGATTCAAAATCCTCCTCTAAATGGTGCCAAATGTTATTGCACAAGTTGTAGGTTGGGAAAATCCAGACCCAACCACCAAATGGTGACAACTAAGATCGCACCTACCCATTTTCACCTTAGGAAGGTGTTTTCATCACTTTAGAAATGATAGAATCACCTCAAGAGGGAAATCCTGGTGACCCTAAGGGAAAATGAGATGGAAAGTGAGATGTATGAATGGAAGCCCCTCTAAATCAAGTTACTATATGGAATAAGGATTCAGAATAAGTCTCAAGAGAAGTTTAAGGTTGGCAAGTCCTTAGGTACTTGTTGAGAGTGTGTGTACCTCCCCAGGACATAAGAAAAACCAATTGTTTGCAGTATATGTTAGGTGTACAAGAAATTTAATATATGATCAGAATCTGGACCAGGGGTCTAAAATTTGCTCAATTTTCAAAGTGCTCGGAATGCAACAAAAATGGTGTCATTGCGTCCGTCTCGTTCTCCTGATTCCGACCGTATATTTATTTTCGCAAACGGAGTCCGTATGGAGAAGTTATCGAGATCTGTTCGCCGGGCCAAACAGGCAAAAATTTGATGCTGACTGGGCAGGCCGTACTGCTGACGTGGAAGAGGCCGTACAGTTGACTGGACATCCGTACATGATGACATGGCTTGATGGTACGACCCACATGTGGCAGGTGATGTGGCAATCGGTGATTGGTTACAACTGGACGAATTGTATGGTGACACGTGGCATATTTTTGGCAAGTTGAAAGGTGCCACGTGGCCCAATGAAGGGCTGCCACGTGGCACCCCGGTATTTGTCTTTTAGTTTTGGTTTCAAAACTATTTGGGGGTCGACCGGATTCGAACCAGCGACCTCCCCCTCCACTAGAGCTTTAACAATACTTCTGCAAACCACTAAGCCACACATCATTTCATATTAAACATATGGTTTATAATTTATTTGAAATCGAAAATGGTTATCACCGGCGGGGGGTTGGGTCGGGGCTAGCCCCGACCCCGGTTCTATGGAGTTCTATGTGACCATATGTATTTTCTATCCGCGTGGGAGTTGGTATTTCAAATGACCCGCGGTCATATTATATGGCATATGACCATACAATTGCAAATGGTGCGCGGGATTTTATTCCGTGTTTACACATGACCATATTTTATATTTGGCGCGGAGTTGTGGTTTAAAACCACACGGTTATATGCATTAAACATGTGACCATTCCCGTTGATTATTTGACCATTCGCGCGGGGATATTTGGAAATGTAACTCCCGGTTTTATGTGTCATACATATGACCAAAACTTGTTCAACGGGCGCGCGGGGGTATTGGATATGACTCGTGGTTATATTATGGCTATTTCATATGACCACTATTTAAACTTTGGCACGCGTTTTTCTTTATGTGTTCAATGGCCACGCGCCCGGACACTTGGCAAGACCTGGTTCAAACCATTTAACGGATCCCTTTATGCGCGGGGGACGTGGCCATATGGTCCCCCCATGTGCCCAACAATCCCGACTTGGGGGGCTATAGTCGCGCTAACGGAGCGACAGTTTGCACCAATTTCGAGAACGCGCGTGGGTGCTGAGTTTTGGACGCGAAAACGCTTGGAGCTAGGTTCATTCACCCACAAGTGCAGAATGGCGAACCAGTAACAGAGCTTGAAGGGGGAAAATGGCAGAAGCCATAACTTTTGGAGTTTTTGGCCAAATCAGAGGCTGTAAAAGCCCAGCTAGGGGTTTTTGGACGTTCTGAGTCCATTGGTGAGGTTTTCACAGGAATTTGAAGAGCCCATTTGTAGGTTTTTCACATTTGAAGTTTGGGGAAGCTTCAGGAGCCTTAAAGCCCTCATTGTTTGAGGCATTGCTCAGGTGAGCCCATGTCTATTTGCTGAGACTGAATAGTCATTTCTGACTGATTATTATGCTCTGAACATTTTGGGATAGGTTTCAGATCCATTGGAGGACTTCTACAGGTATTTTTGCCTCATTCAAGTTCAGGGAATCTTGGAGGTCACATGTAGAAGAGGTCATTGTTGGATGAGCCATTGTCCATTTTCAGAGTTTTTACAGTGATTTTTGGGGTTTTTATGTATTCTGAACCCAATGGTACAGTTTGGAAATCCATTGGAGTTGAGCAACAGCTTGTAAAGAGCATTTGACAAACTAATCCCAAAGAGCCAAATCCATTGAAGGAGGCTCAAGGAGACGTAGCCCAGAGAGGGGTGAACTCCTTTATCATCTTGCTTTTGTTGTGAGTTTACTGTGTTATTTGTTGCACTTTTTATGGCTGTGTATTGGTTTATAACACCTAATTAACCTTTTAAAAGATCATTTCCTCACACATGAACATTGCAAAGAAGAACCAAGAACTTGACACATGAAACCTCTTGCATAATTTAACACATGAAGCAAGGTCCTGTTAAGGTTTAATTTAATGAGGTAGAGGGTGCTTGCATAGCATAACAAGTCAGCCTTCTATTTTCAGATCAGATGGTATCAGAGCATAGTTTATTTTGCTCATGTATTTGCCAATGATAGCTTGAATTTTAGCTGTTGGTATTTGTGCAAGATTTGTGTGGAAGTTTGATTTCTTGCAAGTATGGAGGAAGCTTTAAGCAATGATAGTTCTCCTACATCTTCCAAATCTAAGTTCTTTGATAAAGAAATGTTTAATGCATTGCTAACCATGAAGGATATGGTACATGTGTTGTGGAAAATTGCTAACCACAAGGATATGGTACATGTAAGTTGTGGGAAAGATAGGAAGATATATTGTCCTTCAAGAGCTTGATGGCCATGAAGGAGGAGAGACCTCAACTTTGAAAAGTTGCATGAGGTGGAGAATCAACTCCATGAAGCAAAAAGAAACCCCAACAAGTACATGCATGACCATGAGGTATGTAATGTCATTGTCTCTCAAATTCCTCTTAAGAAGAATGCTTTGGTGTTTTGAAACCACACAAAAGGAATAGGGTCCGTGTTAATGCTAAAATGGCTATGAAGGTAAAGGTTTGGGTAACATGCACAAGGCATTGTTGAGCCTATTGTGGTTGAAGAGAGACCTAAATATTGTGGTTTTGGTTATGAAAGAATTAATGAAACAAATTCAAAGGTTGAGGAAACTAATGAAAAGTTTCAAGCACAATTCTTGCTCTAAGTTCACCTCCTCAAGAAGGTTTCTTGCTGGGTGAAAGTTCAAGAAATTTTGATGTAAGTTCAAACTCTTCAGCATGCAATACTTGTGTTCAAGATGAATGCAAATGTGCAAAAAAAAAGGTTGTGATGTACCATGAGGACAAGAGAAGATTTGATAGTCTTCAAAAGAAAGCTTGTAACTCTTCAAATTCAATGCCGGCGATAGCAGGAATGTTCAAGGTATATTTCTGCCTATAACTCGGTTGCTTTGATTATGTTAAGCATAATAAATCTGCATGTAACAATGGAAAAAGACCATGTACATATTGTGGTTTCTATAACCATCATGTTTCAAAGTATTGGAAAAGATTGGCCAATTTCAAGAAACTTTCCAAGCAAAGGCAAATTGAAAATAGGATGCAAAAGATTTGCACTCATCGTCAGAAGAGGGG
Organism: Picea sitchensis; assembly: GCA_010110895.2. Taxonomy (NCBI): domain Eukaryota; kingdom Viridiplantae; phylum Streptophyta; class Pinopsida; order Pinales; family Pinaceae; genus Picea; species Picea sitchensis. Next base: position 90,112 of record SNQJ01S0008279.1, read on the forward strand.
TCATCTCATCGACCAATGTTGGACATTGCATCCAACCTCCATCCACTCCAAGACAAGAAGCAGCTTGATAACCTATCACAAGAATGGAAGAGGAGGACTCCATCATTGATGTGAGTCAAGATGATTCACAAGAAGATCACTTTCAGCAGAAGGATTCGCCATTGAGTTGGCTTGGTAAGAAATGGATTGATTTCTTAAGTAAGTAAGGATTGCATTCTTTCAGCTGATGCACATTTCAGCCTTAGTTATTCACTTTTGTTGAAGTTTGAGAATTGGCAGCAGTTTGTCATCATTTTGTAGAGGCAAGTTTGCATGTGAATGTTTTTATTTTTTGAGATGCATACCTGTGTTATACCACCTCGTCAAGAACACGTAAAAGAGGGGTATGCTGCTTTTTGTTACAGCCATTTACATTTTCATTTCAGCTCTTTAGTACCTTACATGTCTTGGGTTTGAGTACCTATGTTCTATAGGAAGGAGAGTTGAAGAACTATGCATAAGCATTTGGTTTTGAAAGTGCATAAACATTGAACTTGATGATTGTCATCAAGGATGAGTCATGATTGTAGCATGATTGTCGGTCATAAGTTCTAGGGTCATTATTTCTTTGGGATGGTTGACATGCCTCACACGAATCTGGTCGCGTCGATGTTGTTTTGGCGACTATGTTATGTCGCTCATGTTTTTCGACTTCTATGTTTAGACGATGGTGTTGTTGTCTTGAAAATCAATTTTGAGTGCACTAAATTGCAAGAAAACTCCATGTGCTTTGATGAAGCACAAAGAGGCGCATACGGTTTTGAAGAGCAAAAAGACTTTACTGTCCTTATTTTCGCCTTGTGTCATTTTGTCTTCAAGATTGATGGTTTTCTTGGCTTCAGACAAGACGTCGCAGGAAAGATTTGTTTCATTGGAGAGCTGGTTGTGTTGACGTCAAAGAGTTCGGAAGAGGGACTTGATTCTTAGTGGAAGGTTGGCATTCTTCCAAGTGCAAAGAGAACAAGGTCGGCCAGCCAGCCTATAGAGAGCAAGCATATTGAGGGATGGCAGCCGCTGCGAAAGGTGGCATGCTCGGTTAGTACCCAAAATTGTCGAAAAGCTTTTCAAGTAGAATCGCTGGATATAACCTGGAGCGTAAGAGTATTGAAGCTCGATCGACAATTCGCGCAACCTTTTGTGGGTCCAAAGCCTTCGGAAGCGGATCGTGACCGGACTGTATTCAAATTTGCTCAATTTTCAAAGTTCTCGGACGTGCAACGAAAACGGTGCCATTGTGTCCGCAGACGCTCTCCGATTCGCCAGATATTTATTTTCGCGAACGGAAATCCATATGGAGAAGTTATCGGTGATCTCTGCTCACGGCCAAATGTAATAAAAAATTTGATGCTCTCACCGGGCAGGTCACAGTCGACGCAAGGCAGGTCAGAGAAGTTGGACTGACATCCGGGCATACGCCACTGGCTTGATGGTGCTGACCCACATGTGGCGTGACATGGCAACGCGGATTGGTTACAATCAATTTAATTCTGTATGGTGACACGCGGGTATATTTTGTATAAGCAAGTGCCACTGGTCTAATGGCTGTATCGCCACGTGGCACCCTGGTATTTTTATTTTAGTTTTGGTTTCAAAACTATTTGGGGGTCGACTGCATTCTGGAATCGGCTTATACCTCCGCTAGAGATTTTAACAATACTGCCAACCACTGCCACACCGCCATTTCATATTAACATATGGTTTATAATTTCCATTTGAAATCAAAATGGTTATCACTTGGCTGTCGCAAGCCGAGGCTTAGCCCCGGCCCCGGTTCTATGGAGTTCTATGTGACCATATGTATTTGCTATCCGCGCGGAAGGGGTATTTCAAATGACCCGCGGTCATATTATATGGCATATGACCATACAATTGCAAATGGTGCGCGGGATTTTATTCTGTGTTTACACATGACCATATTTTATATTTGGCGCGGATTTGTGGTTTAAAACCACACGGTTATATGCATTAAACATGTGACCATTCCCATTGATTATTTGACCATTCGCGCGGGGATATTTGGAAATGTAACTCCCGGTTTTATGTGTCATACATATGACCAAAACTTATTCAACGGGCGCGCGGGGGTATTGGATATGACCCGTGGTTATATTATGGCTATTGCATATGACCACTATTTAAACCTTGGCGTGCGTTTTTCTTTATGTGTTCAACGGCCACGCGCCCGGACACTTGGCAAGACCTAGTTCAAACCATTTAACTTGTGCCCTTTATGCGCTGGGACGTGGGCTATATGAGTCCCCCATGGTACCAAATAATCCCGAATTTGGGGCTAAGTAGTCGCTTAACGGAGCGCATACTTTGTACCCTTCAATTTCTGGAACGCTATGGGGAGCTGAGTTTGGACGCTTAAAAACATCTCTTGAGTTAGGTTCATTCACCCACGTGCGTATCGGCGTAAACTAGTAACAGCTTGAAGGGGAAAATGGCGTAAGCCATGAACTTTGAGTTTTTGGTCAAATCGTAGGTCGAAGCTCCACTAGGGTTTTTGGACGCCTCCCAGTCCATTGGTGAGGTTTTCACGGGCATTTGAAGAGCCCATTTGCAGTGTTTTCACATTTGAAGTTTGAGGAAGCGTCAGGAGCCTTAAAGCCCTCATATTGTTTGAGGTGAGCCCATGTCCATTTGTTGAGACTAAATAGTCATTTATGACTGACATTATGCTCTCAACATTTTGGGATAGGTTTCATCCATTGGTGACCCTTTGGCTGTGCATTTTTGCCTCATTCAGCTCTGGGAAGCTTGGAGGTCACATGTGAAGAGGTCATTGTTAATACTTCATTGTCCATTTTCGTGAAGTTTTTAAGCCATTTTGGGTTTTTATGTATTCTCAACCCAATGGTACAATTTGGAAATCCATTGGAGTTGAGCAAAGAGTTTGTAAAGAGAATTTGACAAACTAATCCCAAAGAGACAAATCCATTGAAGGAGGCTCAAGGAGACGAGCTCCGAGAGGTGAACTCCTTTATCATCTGTTTTGTTTATGTGAGTTTACCGTGTTATTGGATGCACTTTTTATGCATTGCATTGGTTTCTTATAACACACCCAATTAACCTTTTATCATTTCCTCACATTAATGAACATTGCAAAGAAGAACCAAGAACTTGACACATAAACCCTCTTGCATAATTTACCAGCCACATGAAGCGTCATGTTATGCCTAATTTAATGAGGTAGAGGGTGCTTTGTATAGCAGTATAACAATAAGTCACTTTCTATTGATCAGATGGTCAACGGAGGCGCGCGGGGAGTGGCAATCATTAAACCCCCGGTTCTATTACATTTGATATGACCATTTTACCATTTGATTACGGAAGTTTAGCTTAAGCCCCTAAAAATACCGGTGCTATTACACCACCATAACATTGAAACGGTGTGCGGTTCCATTATATTTTAAACCATGGTTCTATTGAATTTGCATTTGCACAGGGTATTAAAATGGTAACACACGGTTTGTTAAACGTTTTGACATGTGACCATTGGATTATGCCGGGAGCACGTAGTTATATTGTTATTAAAATGACCATGACACATTTGGTATTGCGCGGGGTTATGAAAATGGTGAACCCACGGTGGTAAACACATTGCACATGTGACCATCACAAAGGTTGGTTGGTCGCGGTTTAAAAAAAAAAATGTAGCGCGCGGATTTTAGTTGTGGTTTAAACTTTGGTTCAAACGAAACACCCACGCGCCTGGACGCGTGTCAAGTCTTGGTTTAGCCATGGAGCAGGTAGCCCCACATTTGCGTTGGGACGTGGCCACAAGGCCCCCCATGCGCCCAACACCACTCTGAGGGCTTGAGTCCGCTAATCCATTCTGGCTACTCCTGCACGCTTTATGACGCTGCAGGCCGGGTTTAGCACACGAAAACGCTCGAGCTAGGTTCATTACTTTTACGCATTGTGTGTACACATGGCGCAGTCTGCATGAGCTTGAAGGGGGAAAAGGCGTAAGCCATACCTTGGAGTTTTTGGCCAAAATGAGGTGCCGAAAAGTCTGCCAGCCTAGGGTTTTGGACGCTCGAACTATCGGGTGAGGTTTTCACGCATTTGAAGAGCCCATTTGCAGGTTTTCACATTTGAAGCTTGAGGAAGTTTCAGAGCCTTAATGCCCTCATTGTTTGAGGCATTGTTCGTGTGAGCCCATGTCCATTTGTTGAGACTGAATAGTCATTCCTGACCGATTATTATTCTCTGAAAACTTTGGGATAGGTTTTAGATTCATTTGAGGACTTTTACAAGTTATTTTTCCTCATTCAAGTTCGGAAGCTTGAGGTCACATGTAGAAGAGGTCATTGTCGGATGAGCCATTGTCCATTTTCAGAGTTTTTACAGTCAAATTTAGGGTTTTTATGTATTCTGAAACAAATGGTACATTCTCGGAAATCCATTGAGCTGAGCAGCAACTTGTGAACACATTTGACAAAATTAATCCCAAAGAGCTAAATCCATTGAAGGAGGCTCAAGGAGACGTAGGGCCTGCAGAGGGTGAACCTTTATCATCTTGCTTTGTTGTGAGTTTATGTGTTATTTGTCACACTTTTTATGGCTTTGTATTGGTTTATAACACCTAATTAACCTTTTAAAATATCATTTCCTCACACATATACAATGACAAGAAGAAACCAAGAACTTAACACATGAAACCATCTTGTATAATTTAACACATGAAGCAAGGTCCGTTAAGGTTTAATTTAATGAGGTAGAGGGTGCCTGCATAACAAGTCACCTCCTCTATTTTCTCGTGATCAATATATATGCCTCTTTAATTGCATAAGTAAACATAAATATATATCAACAAGAACAACAACTAGTTACTGCATAATTAACCACCAAAATTGTCAAATAATTATTGGAAAATGAAGCACTAAACCAATAGATAACTTTCCAATATTCAAGCACAAACTTTGATGGTAAAAGAGGGATGCTAAATAGTGTTTTCATATAATTATTGTAGCATCATTATGGCTGTAGAAAACAACTTCTACAAAAGAAAGATTCAAATACCAAAAATCACAAGTAAACCACCTAAAATATGCACAATGATTAGTAGATTAATATGGCAACTCCTTAGCAATTATTGACCGATGAATAGTGAGTAAGAGAAAGAAGTTAAATGATTTTTTTGCAGCCCTAATTTCTGTAGCATAAAGTTTATAACAGCAATAATATATCCTTGACCAATCAAAATGCCCTTCTGGTCTTAGCAAGCTTGGAGCGCATATAATAGATTCCAATTTAGACAATCTCAAAATATCATGTTTTCACGTATACCAATGCAATGATTTTATTTCTCCAATGCAAAGAATATTAGTGCCTTTAACTATTGGGTTATGGAGTCTCAAAATTAAAGAGATAGGTGAGCTACTTCCTTGGGGGTGTAAGCTTTTTTTACTCCCCAAGGCAAGCTAAGCTAGCTAAGAAAAACCCTAGGAGGGTGTAAACCCTTTTACTCCTCCTAGTATTTCCTTATTCAAAAAATTATTTCAACAAAATCAAAATGGACTTAGTGGGGTTGTATGCACTTATACTCCCCAAAATATTAAGCAAATTAACCTTGAAACCAAGAAAAGAAGCAATAGCAACAAATATTCCTTACCTAGTCCAAGCATTAAGAAGATAAACCTCTTTTTAACCAAGCAAATCCACCATCAAGCAAGAAATAGTCCTCCACTAGAGATAGTGCACCATCCATCCATCCAATAGCCAAAGTAAAACCATTACAAGAGAGTAGCAACCAAGAGACAATGAGAAATGCCCAAATAGGGTGCAAATTTCACATGATCTCTATTTATACACAAAGTTTAAAAGAATTTTTCCACTTAGAAAGGGTAAAACATAATGTAAGGGGTCAAAAACCCTTATCTTATCCCTTTCATCAAATAATAATATTTAATTTTCAATTTAACACAATATAAAACCCTAAAAATGAGATGATGTCACCCCTTTAGGGGACGTTTTGACTACTTGAGCAAGTTGTTGGAGAGGAAAATGGATATATTTGGGGCTCCTTGAGCCTCCTCGTCATGTGTTAGGGTCAATACATGTCTCCTCCAGTCAACATATTCCAAGTTTCAATGTACAATAACTCCATCACTATCAAACCCCCTCAAACATAATATCAATCCTCAAAAAATGATGTTTTGCCTCTCCTAGGAAAGTCGTTTGGGTAATAGGGGATGGATAAGATCATCCATGATGTAATGTAAGCCTCCAAAGGCATGTCTCTATGATCTAGTGTGCGGTCCTACAACATCCAATATGTGGGATTCTATCCCCATGGAAGCCCAAGCTAGGCTTATTCTCCCAAAACTAGCCACCAAGCAAGGTCATGAAAAACAAAAGGGTACGTCCTCCAAATATCTCAAGTCAAAGATATCATAACAAGTGTAAAACACATATAATAAGCAAGGCACCTAAACATGTGCATCAAAAATACCTCATAAAATTAAACAAATGCTCAAATACCTTATACGATTGACCAAGTTTAAGTATGGGAGGGGTGTCATAAAAGTCCTATTGGGTAGACCAAAAATCTCAAGTAGGGGTTGCTCCTAAGGATGGCCTTTCAAGGTTATGTAATGGATGATGAGGTGGAAAGGGATTTAGAATTCATAGGCCAATGAATTTCATGACATACAAGGGCTCACATTATCTCATTTATGGGTGCCTTTGTAGAGGATGTGTGGCACCTTCATTTGTGATGCACTTTTTCCAAGCCCATATTATTTCCATTCTTTCTCTTTATATTCCTTTCATGTTTTAAGGAACAAGTTGAAGGCCAATGTCTTGGCTTGGTGTCCAGATAACAAAAATTTCATTCACAAATACCTCACAGAAATGAGAAAGATGGCTCATGATGAGACCCCCTTTCTCCCAATTGTGTAACTAGGAGCCACTACCCTAGCTTGGTGACCAGATGATGGTAATGTGATACTGCTAAATACCTATGATCATGATAGGACGACTCATGATGAGACCTCCCATCCTCCAACTAACCCCTTAAGCATTCACTATCATTTGTTGTTGTAGGTCCCCATTTATTATAGAGACTTGTTTCATTGTTTTCTCAGGGATCCCTGGATGAAACATATGGAAGGTCTATATTTAGGATTTTATCTTTTTAGCCAACAACAATCCCTCTGGGCCTTCAACCCCTTCTTCCCATGAAATGAGGTGCATGTCCTTCCTAGGTCACTAAAGTCAAATCGTTTAGAAGAAGACAATATTATGGGAGTGTAATGAGTGGAAGGTGGTAAGCATGGTCGGGAATGCTACGATAACCCCTTAAGGGACCCCTAGTCACAAACCTTCCCCAAAGGTTGACCACTTACTAGGAAATTTATGACACTCATCAAGGTGAAACACAGTCAAAAGAATAATGTCCAAGAAGTTTTTTTATAATCAAAACAACTTAAATACAACATGTTTAAATGCCTCAAATATTAGGGTGATTACCTGCCATAATACCTAACTTGTATTACATGAAGCAAGACACATCTTCCTTCTAGAAGCTATCCAATGTGGTGGATGCATTGACAATGGATCAAAATGTGGTGATAGAGTGGGCTTACGTATGTGCATGTGGAAAATGTTAGTCATGTGGTCCCTTAAAACTCCATATCTGCAACCTGAGGGCCTCGAGACATCATCTTCTTAGTTATCCCATAAAATGGGGATAGAAGGATATTCAATTTTTTTCAAACATTATATTGTAAGTATCAATGAATTTATAGTAGACCAATTCGTTTCAATAATGCACATAAAATCCATTGTTTCATGAAATTTATCTTTAGAAAACACTAAAGTCTGTAGTACCATATTAACTTGCCACTATTAATTTTGTATTTTTTAATGTTCTCTTCCCAATTTAGTTTGTCCTATTTATCCATCTTTTCATGATCTATACTCACACTTAATGAAGGAAAATACAAATAAACCAATAATTTATTATTCTATTTAAGATATATTTGTTGAAATAATGTAACTGCAAAGAGCATTCTTATTATTTTGTTATTGGATTAAATCCCCATTGTGGATTAATCATGTCATTATTATTATTTTTATTATTAGGTTAATCCCCATTGAGGATTAACTAAGTCGGTAATTGTATAAGGACCAAATCCCCTTTTGCGGATTGGTCATCGGACAATTATAATGTAAAGAACAAGAAGTCGACCCCAGCAGTTATAATGAAAGGGCCAGATTTAATTAAAGGTGGATTTACCCACCCAGTGAGAGAGGTCGGCCCTGCCAAGATGGTGACTCTTCACACGTGCCAGTTTTGTATAAATAAGAGGCTAGCGCCTCACTTCTAACAC
>SNQJ01S0008279.1:127986-153486 GCA_010110895.2 Picea sitchensis
TTAACATAAAATAATAAGTTTAACCTTAATAATTTTGAACCTAATTCTAGCATTTTATGAACCTTACTTAATTTTTAATAATTTAAACCTAAAACTAAGCTTATAATTAAACCAACTTAGAGACTAATATTATTTCCCTCAAACCTAGGTGTTAAATCTTTGAAAAAAGACTAACTTTAACTTAAGAATTTATGAACTCCCTCAATTCTAGGGTTTCTTCACTTTTTAACCTTAATCTAGCCCTTAATCAACTTAAAATTATTATTAATTCTACCAAAACCTCTGGTCAACCCTAATTTTCTCCTAAAACTAGGGTTTCACTCAGCCAAGCGTATCTCCTTCACCCGCCTCATCACTATTTAATAAAGGCTCTTCTCTTACTATTTTTCCCAGACTTTTTTGTCCTGATGATGGATCCTGCTTTGGATCCGAAACGTCGACAACAAGATGTCATCAACACTGTGGATTTTCCGACTAATTCTGAATGATACTTTCTATTATATAAAAATCGATGTTTTCACTTCCCTTGTTCCAACAATAAATAATATGGAAATATTTTTAGTCAATGCACAATCTAATAACAAGTCAACGATTTATCAATCGCTATAGTCCCTCTTTGCCTACGGTAAAGACTAATAATGAAGAAATTAAGTTTGATCTTTCAAATAAAGACTGAAATGTCATTAATGTGATCTCCTTGTCTTTATTTTATATATATATATATATATGGGTTGTTTTAACCATACTCTTTACATTGTATATTTTGATGTAAAGAAGAATATGTGGGCAAGCACGGATTAGAAAGAAAACTCCATTTGTGATGGATAAAACAATTTTATTAGAATTTGAAAAACATCTTCTAATATTACATTAAATATTATATTATGAAAACATATGTTATATTACATTAAATATTATATTTTGAAAATATATTTTAATAAAATTATAAAGAAAAATATTTACTTTTATTGAATTAGAAAGAATTAAAAAATAGTATGGAATAATCTAAATTTATTGAATTAGAAAATATTATGGAATAGTATAATTTTAAATGTATTTTTTCTAGGAATAATTAGTTTAATTTGATATATAATTATTTTAGTTTGAAATAATTATTAGTTTAGTATGTAATTACTTTTTTAATATATTTGAAAAAAATGAAATATTTTAATATGTATTAATATATTTTGTAATGATGATGATGATTAACATTCATTAAGACCAAATTGGTCTATCTCACCTTAAGAGGGTAAGTGATTACTTGAGTTTCTTTAGACTTTTATTTATGTGCTCGAAAAGCATTAAGAGAAGCTTTCCAAGATCACCATACTTTTGTTGAGTTAAGAGGTTAGGAAGATTGGTAGTGTGACAAATATTTTGAAAATGAGATATAATATGGGTATAGGTTGGACAATCTAAGAGAAAGTGTTTTTCATCTTCAACCTTCTTAATATTAATATGTTAAAAAATATATATTGGTTTGCATTTTTTATGTTTTGATTTGCCCTAACTTCAATTAATAGATTACTAAAACAATGTAGTAGTTAAGGAGGTAGTAATATATGGAGGGTGTAATATATTAAAAAATATATTAATATTTTTTCATATATTAATATAATTTAATATATTTTATAATATTTTAATGTATTAAACTAATATAGATCCATCTTAATCCCGGATAAAAAAATTAATAACAATACACTAATTATTTGACTAAGTTAAATCTAATTATAATTAAGTCTATGTTATCATATAAATTAGTAATGTATTAATATGATAATGATAAGAATGGTTAACATCCATTGAGACTAAATTTAATTATTAGAAATAATTAAAGTTGTCAATTGAATATCACTTTAATTTAATTTAAGTTGTCCGATGAAATGTATCCTTAACAATTAAATTTTATTCTTATAAATGCATTAATTAAATTGTATATATATATTTTATAAGTGAATGTATATACAATAACTATTTTTAATAATAATTTATTAAGAAAACAAAATTAAACAAACTTTAAAGTGGTAAAATGAGGAAAGTCCAAATTTCAGAAAGCTAGAGGGGAAACCATTTTGGCAATGATTTTAAAAATTATTATTTAAGAATAGTTATAGAAATAATAGTTAATAAATTATTAAGAATATTTTGTTTGCCATTATTTTTTACATTACAGTGTACGGCCTTGATCATTGCCCACTATCCTAATAATCTTCATTTAGAGTGAATTCCATATACTTTTTTAGTGATCAAATTTAATTTTTCATATGGTCATGTTCAAAATAAATACCCACTTATAAAGATGTATCAAAGTTGTGAAATAATTATTTTAGTTAGATATCTCTATATTCTAAATCATTTTACAATATAGGAACATTCAAGTTTCTAGTTCATTGAAAGATATATAGATATATACATTTTACTTATAATTTGAAGAAAATGAAGAATGGAAAATAAAGAATTTTGTTTTTGTAGTTGTATTGATTTTACAAATGTTATCTTAAATTTATGTTTACTTTACATGATTTAAATATGAGAAAAATAAAATGAAATAATTGGATAAATTCAAACAAATTAAAAATTTGATTTTAGTTGGATGAAATTGAATACTTCAAATTTTATAGGAACATTTTTTAATTAATATAGGTGTGACTCGGAGTTCTCTTAATTTTAATCTTATACTAGACTATTTTCTCATTAATTCTCAATATTACAAGTGAGTGATTTAGGAAGTTAGAGTTATTATTTGAGCAAGATTTTGAAGATTTGGATAGATTTAGAATTGGACAAAACGCATATCATTGTGAAACTCTACTCATACCTAAAGGTTAAATTAAACTTGGATAATTAGGAAATTGTGTGTATTCCTAAAGGTTATCAATACAAGTCTCAAGAAGCTTATCATTATTAAATATAATGTAATGTAAATGCTACATATAAGGGTATGAAAATTATACATTATTCTCAAAAAATATTTGTGTAAATTTCATATTTTAAATGAAGTTCAAGTTTAGTATAACAACCTTGTTTATCTAATCATATAAATATATAATATTATTATTGATTAAGTTAAAATTAACTAGGTGATATTAAATCGTTTTGACAATTTCTTACTTAAAAGTATTTTTTTCCAATAGAAAATTCGCTCAATTATATTAGTGAAAATATAATTTTTTACATTTCTAGACCACATAGATGTTCATAGCAATGTTATTCCATAGACCATGCTCATAAACATAAACACATACATCCTCCAAAGAACCCAGAAAGTCACCAGAGATGATAACCAGCACGCAGGCTGCAAAAAGAGATACAAAACAGGGCTAAAAACCCCTACAAACACCAGAAAAGAAACTAAACCAGTAGTCGCTTGCCCCCAAAGGACCTCAAAGTATTTACCCAACACTGCACTCCCCCAAAGGACCTAAAAATGTGACTAAAACGTTTCACGCCCCAAGTGTGGACCTCAAATCTCTGGTCCAAAACCTCTTCTATCCAAGGAGGAAGAGGTCAAGAGGGTCCAGAATAAAAGAAGAGAAAAACAAGACACCCGCCGCAACAAACCCCCGAAGCCGCCACCACCAAAAGAATCTGTCCCTAAATACCATCGCACACCAGGGGTCGAGCCCTATAACACGCGAAGGCTGCCAGGAAGGAAAGCAGCCCCAATAGTTGATTCAGGCAGATCCCGAACAGTCGCCTCAGGGTCTCGTCCACCGCCAAAATGCAGCGCCCTCGCTCGCCCATACTCGGCGTAGAGACCCGCCACACCGCATCTTGCATGGTTTGTTTCCTCCACCTCCAATCGTTGGACCCTCGTTCGCCCTTCTCCTGCCACGCTGCAGAGTCCGCTCACCTCGTTTGAGTCTCACGCCCATCTCCCTTCGCGCAGCAAAGCCCGCTTGCCCCCTCTTACTTAAAAGTATAGAAGAGTGTGTGTGTTAGAATTCAATTATACTTTGGAGTGTAATGGACAAGACTAATATATCACAATTTTTCCCCCGGATGGGGTGACTGCGCGGCCATCGTGGCAAGAAGGACGGGCTGGCACAAGCCTTCACAGCACGGAGGCACGTGATAGCCTCGTGCTACAGCCAGCCCCCCTGCATGAACTTTAAATGTGGTTTATGGCATGGTGCGAGGGCATTAATGCCGCACTCACACAAGCCTCCTCTTGCAAGTGTTCTCATTATGAATCGGTTCATTTTGTTTGTCATCTACTCTAACCTGTTATCCGCAAGGCTCCTCTTGTCGAAGAACAGGCCCAAACGTATCCCACTCCCTCTCCTGAGCACGTTGTTTACCCAGCCATTCTTCTCCACTGTGCACTCAATGACGCGTCCGAGGGGAAGGCCGAAGCGAGGCTCTCCCTGGAAGCCCCGTCGGCCTCCCGTCACGCCTCCTGGCTCCCCTTCTGGTCGACTCCCCCCTGCTCCTCAGCCGGATGCTCTCCTGCAAAATTCGACAGCTCCCACCATAGCTTCATCCTCCCGCTCGCCAGTCACCTATCAGTGCCACCCTCATGTTCCTCTGGTGAAGTTTCAATCCCTGACACCCTTCCATGGCTCAAGCGATGTACCCCCTAAGCACGCGGATCAACACTCGACTGGATCTTTCGATCGGGCATACTTTAGAGACCGCCTATGTATCATGACCGACCTGGTTTTCGAGCTGCGCCAGGAGATGGCCGATCTCAATTATCGCTTTCAACTCACAGACGAGAAGGTGGAGAGATGCCTCCTTCTTCTATCCTCCATACAGGGGGCTCTCACAGAGGAACGGACACCTGAAGTCCCGAGAAGGGAGGCACCTGCCGCTGCTGCAAAGGAAGGACCGAGCATGGCTCAGCGTCCGATGAAGACTGAACACGACCACCGAGATGAGGCAAGCGAGCGTGATCAAGCAGGCGAGCCAGCTTACGAGCCAACTTACATAGAAGAAGAGCCATGGCCTGGGGATCTCCCTCCCATGTGGCCGACATATTCGCCAGGTGTTTAGATTTCCTTCTTGTCTTTTTGTAGTCTTTTCAGCCTCCTAGGCTAGTGGATAATCAGTTTTGAACATGGCTATTTTCACCTCAGTTAATGACCTCAGACTTCTAAAACTGGATGAAAGACTGGACTGGTTTCCCCTCTGTTGGGGCAGTCCAGCTTTGCATTCTAGACATGTATACTTTTTGATACTCTACTGCAGTCTGTAGCAGGAACTTAATACAATTTTCTTCTTATTTACAAAAAAAAAAAATATCACAATTTTTGTTTATCAATTTATTTTAGAAGGGTTTTCAAAACTTCAATTTACACATGTATGACATTGTTAATAGTTATTAACATCTAGATCTGTCCAATTCTACTTAAACTTTTCAAAAAGTGGAGTAGCCATTTTCATTTCTATTTTTCTTTTAGACTATACATAAGTGATATATTACTAAAGTTTCAAGTATTTTATAATTATTTTAGCTTTTAGTCTTTGGCTACATACAACTACTACTTTAAAATATTTTTAAGAGATAGATATAAGTAGTTTTGTTGCTAATTTCACTTGTATTGATATTTGATTACTTTATCATCTAGAAATGTATGTAATATTCTTGAATCTGAGAGTCATAGCATGTGATTTATGCATTTTTATATATAGTTTATACTCGAGACTTCAGGGTAACATTTAGTACAGAATTTCAACACTTTACTCTAGAAATTACATACTACATTATGTGATTTGTTTTGCATTAAACTGCACAAAATTGTAGCAAACCACAAAATATTCTTATACAAGTTCATTTCGATAGGGAGTAGAAAGTCTAGCATGTATATGTACTGGGTGTTATGTTTTCTCTCTCCGGCTCTAGCAGCAACTGTAGACTGCTATACCTACCTCTACTTATGGCAAGAAAAGGATTTGAACCCTCATCGTTCCTCTGCATTCGCAAGGTAACTTTGAGCTTTAGGGTTCCATACTTCACGCAATGGGGCTAGATTTTGATGGTTTGCGGGTCGGATCTCATGTTGCCGACGTTCTTGTGTGGTATGCAACCATCTTCGTTCTGCACGATTTCTCTTGCGATTATAGTCATTATCTCATTGACGACCAACAAGATGTTCTCATTATCTCGTTGACAACCAACAAAACGTTCTCAACTCCGAAATCGACAAACACCATGCCTTTGATCTCCCTCACGGCCTCCCCAACGGAGCCTCTGTCAAAATTTACAATCTCTCATATGTATTTTTTATTATCATTATTATTAAATAAAATATATATGTAACCCACCACACCTTGATGCTCTTGTCGATGCTCCCACTGTAGATAAGAAACCAACAACAAAGATCATGTTGACTTTGTTCTTTTACTTCTTCACATTTGTTGTTGTTGTTGTCATTCTGTGCGTCTTTTTCGGACTCATCTTTGGAAGATTCCACATCTTATGTGTCTTGTGCATCAACTATTAAGTCTTATGTATCACACATAGCATCAACCATCTCCATTATGTCTTTTGCATCACAAGTTGCATCAACCTATTGAATGAACTCGTTTGTATCACATGTTGCATCAACCATTTGGATAAGCTCCTCTGTAGCACATGTGAAGGTAAATTTGGGTGTGCAATCCACTTTTATACTAATTCGAACAAGGTGTTATTTTAAGGGGAGGTTCTCTAGATCCTTTCATCGTCTATACATATAAACAAGTACAATGTGTGTTTATCCTCAATGTATCAACAAGTGGCACGTGTGCTTGTTTGTGACCCACTAATGTGATGGATGCATTGCTCGTCAATGTCATCGGTGAGATTATGGTCAAGAAGGTGGTGGAGATAGCCACAACACAGGTAGTGTGGAAGAAACCCTAGAGCATGCTTAGGACAAAAACATTTTCCATTGTACTCTTGGCTTGCGCCAACCTCGCAAATCTGAAGCAAGATATAACCATACATAGAGAAATGGTTACAAATGGATTTCAGTGTGATATGTTTGTGAAGAGTGCTCTTGTAGGCATGTTGATGTAGGGATTCTTTGGATG
This sequence comes from Picea sitchensis, assembly GCA_010110895.2. NCBI lineage: Eukaryota > Viridiplantae > Streptophyta > Pinopsida > Pinales > Pinaceae > Picea > Picea sitchensis. Next base: position 135,004 of record SNQJ01S0008279.1, read on the forward strand.
TCTAATCATAAGAGAGCATAGAGTTTTAGCATTGAACACAAGAGACTGCACCGCTTCATCAATGTCAACCAAGATTGTTTTTTGGGAAAAAACCTTTCACCTCCTTTCATCATCAAAATGGTTTGATTGTTGTTGTTTTTTTTTATATTAAGAGGAGTTAGGTAACTATAAATGGAAAATAACATCTATGAAATATATAGACTTTAAAAAAGAAAACAAAATAAGGTGAGTAATAACACTGCAATCCATTATAGTTTAAGAAAAAAAACTTTATTTTCCAACATATATACCATGAATTTTGTTCGATGTTCCATTCCATGCTTCAGGGTATGCTAGTTTACTTTGTTATTTATCTCGACAGTTATTGTGCCTTTTGTGGGCTTGTTTAACCATTGTTGAACAAGTTACTTCAACAAAAGCATACTTGAACAATTTCAAACACGTATTTGATAACGTAAATTGTTTACTTAGTATAATTTCTCAACATTTATCACAATGTTTTGCCGTAATCCTTGAAAAATGCAATGGATGGTGAATATCTTTTGTAAAAACTATTGGAAAATGCAAACTCTAATACTAGTTTTTTCACATTGTTTTAATATTTTGATTGGTATTTTGCAGCCAAATAAAATATCAGAAACCTTGAAATAATAGCTTTTAATCATCACCTCACAATTGGAAGAGTTATGATTAAGAAAGGAATTAGTTTGAGGAAATGAAAGCACAAATTCAAAAAATATTTGGAGTTTTATGGAAAGTGATGTCATACTGAACCCAATCAATGGGTAACTGGCCAATTAGGAAGCTAGATCGATATCATGGACATCTTAATATATATATATATATATATATATATATATATATGAAAATTTATATCATTCATATACTTTATTGTGTCTTAATTGCATGAGATGGCTTTATTTTATTTTTTATAGATGTGTGCAAAGTGACCGTCTTCACAAGGTACTGGAATATGTAAATGAGTTGCGTGGACTTTGTACTACACTTGGCATGGACTTATGAAAAAGTGTCGGTGAAATGCATCCAATGTTTAAAACTTTAGCAACGAGACATTAGAAGGATTATTGTAGACCATTCAAACATTGAAAAATGAAAAAATGAAAAGAACCAAAGGCAAGAGGAATTGTAATTATACGAGCTTTTTGAACCCAATAAGCAGTCCCATTAGATGGAGATAGGGAATGACTCTACAAATATTTTGGACTCCATGTAGTTATGGCTTGATCTTCCAACGTATTTTGTTGTTGAAGAAGAAGCAAGACTACCATGAAAACATTACTGGGAAAATAGGATTTTGTGGAAGCACTTATCCTTGTTCTTCTTTTAGTGGAGGTTTAAAGCATAGGCACATGGGTAAAGGTTTTAGTAGAAGTTTCTATTTGGTATACCTCAAAACAATCAAGTTTATCGGTGTGAACTATGATAATACATGCATTGATGCACTTATATATCTAAACACACCACAAATAACAACTCAAAAAATGGTATCTTGAGCTCAAATTTTGTAAAACATTATATTTTTAAAAAAAATGCCACATGGTACATACTAAACATATAAACATGATGGTGCTCATTATCACAAACAATTGCAATAGTGCATCATCGTACAAGGCACATCGTTTTAGGGTTAAATTAAAAAAAAAAAAAATGAATTTTGTAAAAAAGACTTTAATAAATTAGAATGCAGATCTTACTAAACCATAAGCACATCGATGCACACAATACTATGTGCATTGCATTAGGGTTAACAATTTTGCAAAATTTTCTTATGGATGCACCATAGACATATAACCATATTAATACATAATGATACTAGGGGCACTACAGTAGGGTTAAAATTAAAAAATGCCAAACCATGTTTGAATTTTGTAAAACATGTTATCTTTAAAAAATTAGTGTCCTTGATGTCAAAGGATTTATGTTGGCATTAATGTCATATTACAGCCTTAAAAATACTCACAACATTTCCAAGATTGATTTATATATAGGTTTACAAGTATATAAAAAAATGGGTGCACATGAAAAAACAAAAAGGGAAATAGTGGTTTCAAACAAATGGATTTGGAAGACCATGGTATTTGGAAAAGTGAAATAAAAAAGAGAATTAATTATTTAATTAATGGGTGTCGTGTCTTTTTGAATTAACATGTCCCCTCATGAAGGGTTATGAAAAAGTATAAAAAGAGAAAAGTATTGAGAAAAAGTGTGTGGGTGAAAAATGTAATAACATTTGAAGAAGTGGATGACCAAATATTGAATATCATTTCAAAAGGGGAGAGTTGTGAAATCAATTTCAGGTCAAATTGGCATTTTCGTGATAACTTATTTTCTGGGACGTTTCAAATTGTGAAATTTTGAGGAGCCGGAGGCGAGATATTTGGGCACGTGTAGTCAAAATTCAAATGTTGATTCTCTAGACATTGTGATATATGCCCTATGGAAGATACGGTTTATGAATGGTCCTGAAATCAGTTTCAAACAGGTCAATTTGGAATTTTCACCATAACTTATTTTCAAGGACGTTTCAGACTGTGAAATTTCGAGGAGATGAAGGAAAGATAGTTGGGTACATGTGGTAAAAAATTTAGATGTTGGTTCACTATGTTTTTTGAGATATGCCATGTGGAAGCCAGGGTTTCTGAATGGTCCTAAAATTAGTTTCAAACAGGTCAGTTTGGCATTTTCACTATAACTTCTTTTATGGGACTTTTCAGACCGTGAAATTTTCATGGGTCTGAGGAGACATACAGAAGTACCTTAGGTAAAAATTTTAAACTTTGGTTCTCTATTATCTATAATATATTTCATGTGTAAGTTAGGGTTTCTAAATAGTCATGAATTCAGTTTCAAATAGGTCAACTTGGCATTTTCTCTATAACTTATTTTCTGAAAAATTTTCAAACTGTGAAATTTTCAGGGATCCAGGGAGACATATCGAAGTACCTCGAGTAAAAATTTCAGAATTAGATCTGAAAAAATGGATAAGTGGCATGTTGTGTAAGTTCGTTCTTGGGAAGAGGCCAAAAAAAACAAGCTTTGGGAAAGTTACCTTAAATTTCATTTGGAAATTCAAATTTTGGTCAAACCTAGTGAAGGCAAAAGTAGCAAGCAAACTCAGTGAAGGTAATGTGAATTTTATCATATTTTGAAGAAGTTATAACTTGAATTTTGGTGTTGCGCAAACAAAGAGATTGGTGTCTCTTGCTAAGGTGGTGCCTAGCGATGGGGATTGATGTATCTGGTAGATTGGTGTCTATGAAGATTTGTAAGAGTAGGTTGGTGTCTTCCATGGTTGGTGCCTACCATGGTTGGTGCCTATCATGGTTTGTACCAATGGGGATTGGTGTCTCCAGCTAGTTGGTGCCTACAAATATCTATAACCATAGGTTGGTGCCTATAACAACTTATAAAGAGAATTTTTGTGGTTTTCTCCCAAAAGGGTTTCCATGTAAATCTTTTGTTCCATGTTATGCAGTTAATATATCTCATATGTGATCATTTTCTTATGGTTGATGAATGTTTGAAAGAGTTAAAAAATGGTCTTATACTAATTCACCCCCCCCCCACTTCCTAGTATAAGTGTGTGCTCAACAATTGATTTCAGAGCAGGTTCCTTCGAAAACAGTCTAACCACTGAAAGGTAGATCTCGGGAGCACACATGGCTAGTCAAGAAGGTTTCTCCACAAACATAGCTCTGTTATTTGATGGAACAAACTATGCCTTCTAGAGCATAAGGATGTGAACCTATTTAATGGCCCTTGGTTTCAATATTTTTCTATCTATTGTGACTGGTTATAAATCTCCAACATCTCCACCAACAGATCAATCTAGAAAGAAGGCTAGTGAAAATAATGAAAAAACAATGAATGTCATCTTGTGTCATCTGTCAGAATCAAAGTTTTTCAAGGTAATGCATTGCGAATCGGAAAAGGATATTTGGTACAAACTTCAAAAAATGTATGAATGTCACAACAAGGTTAAGAAAGCAAAGCTACAAACTTATAGAAGACAGTTTGAGAGTCTGAAAATGAAAGATGAAGAAAATGTTGCATCTTATCTCCTTCATGTGGATGAAATTGTCAACACCATCAGAGGAATTGGTGAAAAGGTTGAAGATCCAATTATTGTGCAAAAGGTGCTAAGGTCACTTCCCTTAATATTTGATGCCGAAGTTTTTGTCATTGAAGAAATGGAGGACCTTAATTCATTGACAATGGATGAATTGCATGGGATTCTCACGGCATATGAAATAAGGACTGAGACAGAGAAGCCATCAAATCAAGAAGCAACCTTCAAAGCTTCAAAGAAGACAAAGAACAAAGAACACAAATCAAGTGATTGTTCTAGCTGAGAATCAGACGCAGACGAAGCACACTTTGTGAGAAAGCTCAAAAAAGGATCTGGAAAATACAAAGGTATATTTCCCTTTAAATGCTTTAATTGTGGAAAAGTGCAAAAAAAATTTGTTAAGTGTCATTATGTGAAAAATCAAAGTTGTGATGATTAAGAATACCATAACATGAAGAAAGGGAGCAAGCATCAACAATATAAAAAGAGAAAACATGAAAAAGAGAGGAACACTTATGAGCAAAAAAAGAGTCTCTACTCAAAAGGGGTCAGTGACTCAGCTGAAGAGAGCGATGAAAGTATTTTTTTTAGTGATAGACAGGAAACTCTCTTCATGGAAATGGAAAAAAAGATTGATACTTCGGAAAATGAATACAAAGGGAAATAAATGATGGATTCGGAAGAAGAGCAAAATGTTGAAACTGATGCGGAAGTGGATCTTGAAGAAGAACTCAGTTGTGACTTAAGAGAAATAAAGAGGCTTAAGAAAAATAATTTGAAACAAAAGAGAAACTGCAAAAATATGAAGAGGAGGATCATGATGCAAAAGAAAAAATGTGACAAATCCTTGAAGAAATAGAGAAGACTATTATCAGCCTAAAGATTCAACTAGAAGAGGGAAAAAGGACAGAAGAAGTGGTGAGAATCCAGCTAAAGGAAAAAGAATAAAATTGTGAGAAACTGGAAGCTGAAATTGTTTCCTTAAGAAAGGAATTGGAGAAGTCAACTACTTAGTTGAACAGAAGCTTGAAGTTTGAAAAGAGCACTGAAATATTAGATTATATATTCAAATTCCAAAGGTCACCACTCATTAAAATTGGTCTTGGTTATCATAATAGTTAGATGACCACCAAAGAAAGCTACAAATTCATCAAAGAAAGTAAATGAAAGAAAATCTAAAAGCTGTGTTGATGTACTCAAAAGTGTTGTTAGTGACGAAGACAATAGGAAGAGAGAAAATGATGTTCCACAGAAAATTGGCATTCCTCCCAAGGACAACAAGGACAGATTCAGAAGATCTTTCCCACCGAGATGGCCTCGCACAACTCGGTACCAAAACTCTTTCCTTGGTTATTGTTCTTTTTTCAATCACTTTGGTCATAAAGCAATAGATTGTAGAGTGCATGTAAGAATTAATTATGTATGGAACAAAAAAGGAAGTACTTATGGGTTCTCAAATAGAAACTATAATTCATTTGCTCCATTATTTGATTACAATGTTGTATGTTATAAGTGCAATAATTATGGTCATATAGCACGTTTTTGTAGAAGTGACCTAGTTGAAACTTCTAAACAAAACAGGGAAGTGGATATCCTTGTCAAACAACAAAAAGATCCCACATGAGTTTGGAAAAGGAAGTAAGAGCAAGAAAATCATAAGAAGGAGGAATTTATGCTTGTGCACACTAACCTTCATGCTCAAAACAAAGGAAACCAATGGTACTTTAACAATGGATGCTCAAGCCACATGAAAAGTGACAAGAGAAATTTTCTCACTTTGAAAGAAGTTAACAAAGGCAGTGTGACATTTGGAGATAATGCTACCACAAGGATAACTAGAAAAGATACTCTCAGTCTCAATAATGGAATGACTAAAATAGAAAATGTCTTGTATGTTGAAAGTTTGAAACATGATCTTCTCAGTGTTATTCAAATATGTGATCAAGGACACAATCTCACATTTCATTCTCAAGGTTGTGAGATAAGGAAGAAAGGCTCGAGAAGACTAGCGCAAAATGAATATAGAACCTCAAATAATGTATATATCCTCAATGATATCAAGGGAGAAAAATGTTTTATGGGACATGTTTTCGCCTTATACACACCTGGGCTATCATGGAAGAAATATTCAATCCACTTGGTGTGTCCTTGGGAGCAAGTTTCGAGTCAAGTTTTTATCACCTGATCCTCAACTCCTCTGTCCAGGCCAACTCCTAGCGAAGCCAAGGGGGGTAGTCCCTAATAAAATACTAAGGCTATTTTAAACTAAGAAATCAAAAGAACTACTTCTAGGAGTTTATTGCAAAATAAAACAAAGGCATTTAACACTTAACATTCATCATTTGAGATAATCATATAAATCATTTGTCCATAAGCATGCATATATCAAGTAGGATACAAGATCTGTAAGATTAATGAAATTAGTTAGACAATTGCATGAATGAAGTAAATTGCTCACATACATAAAGATAAACCAGTTGTACCAATGATTTAAAAGGAGTCGTGGGCAATTGTTGATCGCGTGTTTTATTAAGGTAAATTAATGAGAGGATATGTGGTCTCTTTAGAGGCTAGCTCTTTGTTTGGAAACTTGCAGAGAACTTACTGAAACCCAAGAGGTCTCACCAGTAAGTTCACTAAGGGTGTCAGATGTCCAAAATGGGTGGGAAGCCAAGTCCCGAGAGGGCCCGCCTTACTTCACATATTCCCCTTAGACGTTTTCTCGCACATTGAGATAGCAACTTCCGAGATTTCCCTAATTAAACTACAAACAAGATTTATTTGACTTTGCAAGATTGAGAGAGATAAACTTTGAAAATAACTGAAAGATATGCTTTGCAAGAAACTTGAAAATTGGAACTTGCAAGAGTTATTGTTGATAGTGGAAAATAAGCTCTAAACTAAACATGCATAAAGATTGAAAATATTTTTTAAACATGCATGTGAAATGTGAGTGTTATGTGTGTTAGATTTTCTTATGCTTGTATGTGTGTTTAAGATCAAAATATGAAACTTGCACAGAAAGAAAGTAAAGACAAACTACGACACGCAAATCCCCCTAATGGGGATGGAAAAACTGGACACAAAGGGCCCGCTTTTATTAAACCTATTACAATGAGAACTAAGTTATCTTTTAGCTTCTTTTTAGAAACTTGGATCCTTATAAGTTTTGGATCTTATGAACTACAAGAAACTTAGAACAGAAAAAACTTCTATGATGAAGTAGAAAGCCCCCGGATGCTCTGAAAGCCTTGATTTCGCCAAAATCGATGGAATCTCCCCTTGCTTTTGGATGGACCTGCTAAAAAAAATAGCAAGTGAAATGATTAGAAGATGATAGGAAACAATTTAAAAAACTAAATTAAAACTTGGAAAATTTACTCAAAATTTTCTGAAATTTTTCTAAGGAAAAAAGGACAATTTTTAAAGACTTTTCGACACTTTGAAAGAACCTAAACTAATATATTTTAGTAGTTTATGTTTGCTGTCCCAAAACAGAAATCATAGGACAACTAACTAGCTTGATTTACAATGCAAAATAAAGCAACTATCTAGTTCAAGATTTAGATGAAAAGAACCTAGAAAATTGCAAGGAAACTAGCCTAGATCTACTCCTTTAGTTAGAAAAGATTGCAACTAGATCTAGGAACTTTAAGCAGGCAGAATTAGATATTCAAATTCAACTTTTAAAATAGATCTAATTAACATGCAATCACAAAAAGAGAAAGGAAGAAGAATATTTATGATTTTTCCGGAGTTTTTGCTTGAGCATGGAACACTTGGGCTATGGGGTCCCTTTGGTGTGAGGAAGAGGGAGAATGTCTTCTTTTCGATCTTCTTGGACAAGCACTAGATGAAACCTAGCTCCTTTTCCTCTCCAAGAAACTGGATCTTGCATGCAACAAAGAACACCTACAAATACTTGTAGACTTGGTGTTTCCTACACAGAAAACCCCAATTGCACATTAGTTTAAACAAAAACAAGACATGCAATGTAAGCATTCAATATAGATAAACAAGTGGATTAAGAAGTAAAAAAACTAAAGAAACCACTCCAATAAGATAACATTATACCTATTATTATCCAAGTAAACAATAAATACATGCATTAAATCAATGTAACATCACCTCAAATAAGTCCAACATTCATCCACACATGAGCACCACACACCATAGATGATCTCCAAAGTATTTTATTATTCTAACAGCATGAGAAAATTTCAACAATGATGTACAAGCTTTCACAAAATCCAACCTAAAAATGGAGGGGGGTAGCCTCGCTTATATAGCAAAAGGGGTGACAACTCCAAAGAAGGGATGTGCAAGTCTAAGAGGAGATGTGCAAGCTTAAGGGGAGTGGCGCATGTAGTAGAGTGGAGATGTATGGAGTGGATGGATAGTGAAGGGTAGTTTGAAGGGAGAGTGAAGTGTGGATGAGTGGGGTGAAGTGGGAGTGAGTGGAGTGGAAGTGGAGTAGTGAGGGCGAGTGATAGCTTTGGGATGTGTGTCATCCCTTTAGAATGCACCAACTATGTAAGTGGGGTCGAGTCCCTTCATTGGGATCTCCTCCATGCTTATGTCACCCTAAGTGAAGTCGCCTTACCTTTTGCTTAACTCGCCTAAGCCTTCAATCAATTGGGGACAATAAAAAAAGCATGTTTCTGACATGTTCCCCAGTTTCCCTAAAAAATAGGGATTTAATTAAATTACCCATTTTCCGTATTTTTCGAGTAAATTTCATTTTTTAGTGATAATAATCACTTTTTGCCTCAAAAGAAGGGAAATAGGGGTTTACATGATACTCTGGACTGGAAAACGACCATAAATATGGTATCTGACAATTTTTTATGCCATATTTTTACAATTTATTAACTTACAATTAAAAAATTCCATTTTTGTGGGAATTTTATTATTTCTCTAAAACATTAAAAAAAAAACTATCAAACCTAGACGCAACTTCCATATGACTCAATTAATATGAACTAGCATGAACTCATATACATTTAGACACTATACATTGGTCATACCATGCCAAGGCCTAACCACCAGCACATACTCCAGCTTTGGAGTCAGTCTGTTGAGTGAAAAAACTTAGAAATTATTAATCGCCCACAAAGGCAGGCAAGAAATAATTAACAAGTGAAAAAAAAAACACTCTAGAGTACATGCTCATACCTAGGTCTTAGGTGGCCAATATCCTTTTAAAATATTTCATACTCAGGTCATTTATTACAATGATGGAAATGCGGAAAAAGGTGGTCTTTTGAAAGACCAATTGAACTCTGAACTCTGACCTCTGAGCATCTGACTACTCAATCTTTGGCGGCTCATCAGGAAATCTAGCTAGTGAAACTTTGGTAGATAATAGGACAAATAGATGAAAATTGGTTATGGCATAGAAGAATGGGCCATATGAAATTTTATAATCTAGTAAAAATCAACACTAAACAAGCAGTGAGAGACATGCCAAAGATTTGTAAACCTTCAAACACTCTTTGCAAGCAATGTCAACATGGAAAATAGACAAGAGCATGCTTCAAATCAAAGGAGTACTCAACAAGGAATCCATTAGAACTCATTCATATAGATCTTTGTGGGCCTACAAGAACACAAAGTCTACAAGGTGAAAATTAGTTCATGTTGTTCATTGATCATTATTCTAGAATGGCATGGGTTATGTTTCTAAAAGAAAAATATGAAGCATTTGAGAAGTTCAAATCATTCAAAGCCTTGGTTGAAAATGAAAATGATTTGAAAATCAAATGCTTAAGATCAGATAGAGGAGGTTAGTTTATCTGAAATAAATTTGAAGAGTTTTGTGAGCTTCATGGAATAAATATGCATTTTTTAGCTGCAAGGACTCCACAACATAATGGAGTGGTAGAAAAGAAGAATCGAATAGTACAAAAGATGGATAGAACAATGTTAAATGAAGCTAAGCTATCAGACAGTTTTTGGAGAGAATCAGTCAACACTCCAGTCTACATTCTGCATAGAGGAAAAATCAGAGTCAACAACAACAAAACACCATATGAATTATAGAAGGGTAGATCCTCAAAAGTTAAATTCTTCAATGTTTTCGAAAGCAAGTGCTACATAAAAAGAGATGATGAGTGCTTGTGAAAATTTGACTCCAGAGTTGATGAAGGTATATTTCTTGGTTATTCATCAAGAAGCAAGCCTTATTAATGTTACAATAAAACATTGGGCAAAATTGTAGAGAGTACCGATGTGAAAGTGGATGAAGTTGGGCATCAAAAGGTAAAATCACATGGTCAAACAGAGGATCCAAGTTGAAAAGAAGAAGAAGAAGAAATAGAACGTCAAACTATAATGACACCATCTAGATTTTTCCAAAAGAATCATTCAGAAAATCAAATTCTTGGTGATAAAGATAGCAAGTGGACCATAACATGTAAACTTATCTTTTCTATCTAAAATATAGCCTAAGAAAATTACATAAGCTAGTGAATACAAACATTGGATTGATTCCATGGAAGAAGAGATCAATAAAATTGATAAGAATGAGACCTAGGAACTTGTTCCATGACCAAAAGATAAAAATGTTATTGGCACCAAGTGGGTTCTTAGGAACAAGTTGAATGAATATGGACAATTAATAAGGAATAAAGTAAGATTGGTTTGTAAAGGATATGATCAAATTGAAGGTATTGATTTCGAATAAACCTTTGTCCCCGTTGCAAGACTAGAAGCTATCGGAATGCTTTTAGCATTTGTGTGTTTCAAGAACTTCAAAGTATATCAAATGGATGTCAAGTCTTCCTTTCTCAATGGAAATTTAGAGGAAGAAGTATACATTGAACAACCAGAAGGATTTTTATTATCAGAAAATAAGGATCATGTCTACATATTGAAGAAAGCACTTTATAGGATAAAACAAGCTCCCACAGCCTGGTACTCAAGACTTGACAAATATTTACAACAACAATGCTTCAAAAGAGGAATTGTTGACAGTAATATATACATCAAGTCAGTAAGAGAAAATTGGTTGATTGTTGTGGTTTATGTAGATGACATCATTTTTGGAGGTAGTATGAAAAAATGTGCCAAGAATTTGCAATAGATATGCAAAAGGAATTTGAGATGTTTATGCTTGGAGAATTGTCATATATTTATCAATTCAACAAAGACATATTCATTTCACAAACCAAGTATATCAAGGAAATGTTGAAGAAGTTCAGAATGGAATATTGTGCACCAGTCAGAACACCCATGGTCACAGGTTGTAAATTGAGAAAAGATGATGAATGTACAAAAGCATATCAAACATTGTACAGGTCAATGATTGGAAGCCTACTATATGTGACATCATCAAGGTTGGACATTATGCAAGTAGTAGGATTGGTTGCATGGTTTCAAGCTGTACCAAAAGAAACTCACATGCAAGCAGTGACAAGAATATTCAAATATCTAAAGGGCACCTTGGACTTCAGCTTGTGGTACTCAAGAGGTGAATATTTTACTCTAACACCATATACGAATGTGGATTGGGAAGGTAATGTTAACGATAGGAAGAGTACAAGTGGAGGAGCATTCTTTTTGTGCAACAATCTAGTGTCTTGGTTGAGCAAGAAACAACCTTCAATTTCTTTATCCATAGCAGAGGTCGAGTATATAGCAGCAACGTCATGTTGCAAACAAGTTCTTTGGATGAAGAAGACATTGAGAGACATTAAGGTAGAATATGATCATCCAATATCAATAATTTATGACAACACAAGTGCAATAAATATTTCAAAGAATTTTGTTATGCACTAAAAAACAAAGCATATTCTAATCAAGTATCGCTTCTTAAGAGAACAACACTACAAGGATAACACCTTCTAGCAGAGGTTTTTGTGGAGGATTTTAGTGTTACAAAATTTGGAATTTTTTTCAAAAAATCTCCGCTACAACCTCCTCTATTGGTTGCAGAGATTTTAGCGGATGTTCCTTATAACTTAAAAAATCCAGGCGAGTAAACGTTGTAGCAAAGGTTTTTTTTAATGTTGTTCTTGTCAAAATGCACTCAGGTGTTATTGGCATACACGCACTAACACATTACTATAATAAAAATGCACGGGTACATTAATATAATAAAAATGTCCTGGACCTTAATAAAATAAAATAAATGCCCCAGTGCATTAATTATGCATCAGTTTCTCCTTTTTCATCATATGCATAGCACCGATGCTCTTATATTTTTTACACACCGGTTCCGCCTTGTTTTCGTATGAAGCACCAATGCATTTTAGGATTTTTCCACCCTGGTACGTTTAAGTTATAGTTAGGCCTAATGCGACCAAGTTATCCTAGACCTAGTGTGTTTAATATAGCATGCACCCTGGTGCTTGTGTAATTAGTATGTATCGGTATTTGTTTCTCCATGTGCATTGAAGGGCAGTAAATTTTGAATATCTAAGGTGAGATTTCGGCACCATTATTTTTAGTATGCACCAATGTGTATATTATAGTAAAGTAATCAATGCGTAAATAATATTTAGAATCCTGATGCATATAATAAACTTAATGCACTCGTACATAAATTATTTTTAGTGCCCCGGTATATATTTCAAACATGAGCACCATACAATTTTGAAACGATAAATATTATTGTATGTTATATCATTTATGGAAAGGTGTGTTTTCGCAATAGTACGTATCATTGTGTCATTATAATTAATATGAACTGGTGTGTATGACTCCTCAAAACACGTCAATGTCTATATTATGGCATGCACTATCTAGTGAGCTCAAAATAATACAGTGCACTAATATGTATGTATTTTAATTCATTTTTTTTTTACAAATTTTCAATTAATCATTTCAAAATAAAATATTTTGTTATAAGAAGATTGTTTTATATTTTTGTTATTGCATTTTGATGTAATGATTGCATTAATCCGTTATCCAACCATTTGTAACAATGTAAATCATCCACATATTAATTATTCTAGAACGCAATATTCGACAATGAAATGAAATAAGAAACCCATTTTATTATATATGAATAAGAGACCCATTGTCATATAAAAAGGGACAATGTAAAGTTCCATTACAATAATAAAATTGCAACCAATTTGTAATTGTTACACTTATTAGTAACATGTCCTCATGCAATTGGGACAATATGTCGAGTACATTAAACAAAATCCTTGATTTTCATAGACAAATATTCCAAAACATACAACTTGCAGTAACATTCAATTATATTGATTTACATTCATCAGTTGAACTGTTGACATTGTTCGAGTTGTGTGCATGCCTCATTTCTTCATCATTTGTAGGTGATATTGTACTTTGGTTTTTTAACATAGTGTTTTCTTGATCAACTTGTTTTTTATGTTCTGCCCCTTCATCTTCTATCTACAAACATAGAAATAAACTATAATAAGTATATTTGCATTTATATATATAGTAGAATATACATGATTGCATAAATCAGAAAACATGCCTTAGCACCAAGTCTTTCATAAAAAAATACGCATTATTTCGAAGCCATGCTTCGTGAATTCTCTCAAAATATTCTATGTCGGTCGCATTACATACTTTGTTTCCTGCATGTCTAATATGACATAACAAAGCACAGTCGATATAATCAATATAAAATTTTCTTGTTTTTTCATTAATTATAAAACAAGGGAAGTTAAACAACATAGCTACTTACAAATTGTTCAATTAAACTTTCATTCTTCAATATATACTCACAACCCATACTTAACCCAATGTTTATCAATTCATGGGTTGGCTCCTCTTCGTATGTTAGCACCTAGTCGAAGACATCCATGGACAAGTGTAATTTAATTATTTAAATAAAAATATCACAGCAAACATGAAATCTTAAGAAAGGTCGAAAACGTAAATACTCACAAAGTTTGTGATCAACCCTTTTATTCCTCTTCGTCCTGTCTTATGTGTTGAATGGATTATATTTGTTTTTCTTTTCTACAACAAAACAATTGAAAAATAGTATTTCACTTGATACTTAAATTCGATGTACATAAAAGAATAAATAAATCATTGCATATACGTCTAATGCACATTGTAGTTGGGATGGCTCCTCTTGCGACACAATTATGTTCATTTCTTTTGACATCTTCTTTTACACTTTTTTGGACATCCCTACCGACATGTCCTTGTTTTCCCCTTATTTTTCACTTGGAATTTTCAAAATTCCCTGGAAAAAAAAAAACAAAGATATAAAAATTATTAATCTTTTTTAAAATAAGATCTTGGTGTGTATATTAAGATACTCCATACCAGGGCATCAACAATATTTATACACATCGGTGCGTCAAGCATATATATATGCAATGATATGATATAACAATGTCGTTGCAAAATTGAAAATGTTTTACAAATTTTTGTATTCAGTTGGTTCTTTATGAATTAAGAAAAGCACAGTTTCCTAAGTATTGTTAATTATGCACCGTCGAGTAGTGAATAAATTTCAGACATGGAAATTTCCATATAAAAACAATAGATTCTCCATTTTAAACTCAGCGGTGCACTTTGTAAACAATGTTCCCTATGTGGAGAGATAGGAGATGGTGGAGCGGTTGAACCCAAACAATGGCAAGCCGTCATGTCAGTCTGCATAACACAAATCCACAACCCAATTTTATGATGCATGGATATGTTTCCTTACATAAATGGGTAATTATGACCCCTTGGTAGATTAATCTGACGATTTGGTGTCATAATCAAAGATTTTTTCCTCCCCCAAAGATCCAAGTGATGCCGCACTACAACTCTCTGATGAGATCCCACATCTAAGGGATGATTTCCTGATGCAATACAGACCGGATCCTCAACTCCCGAAACTCTCACCAAAGGGACCAATCACCTCCTTCGGATCTAGGGCTGCTTTGGGGGAAATCCCCCTAGTTGGGGTCTAATGGCTAGGCAGAGGGATGACTCCTTAAAACATAGAAACTGGCCTATTCTTACCCAATCTCGCAAACCCTAATGATTGATTTTAAATAGGGGAAATAGGAAAAAGATGAAGAATGACAACTTGTATCATTTCGTTCATAGTAGATCCCCTTTGTTTATTTCTTGCTCCTAAGTTGCAAATCTCCTCCCAAAGTTGACCTGAAACAACACAAAAATAAATCTATAAGCGCATATATGCAATCATTATTTACATAAACATGTACTAATTCTCATGAAATAAGCTATAAACATTCAAAATTATTCACAAGAACATAGACGCATGAATTGGGAAAGGAAAGCTCCATTTTATTGATAACATATAAGGAAGATTACAACCAGAGTCTTTAATGTCGACACCTCTCTATGAACCTTGCATGGGTTCCTCCAATAAGACTCCAAGTGCATTAATACCACAATCACTAGCAAATCCTCACAATCAGCATGCAAAACTAAGGGGTTTTATGGATTGCATAAAGAGGATGAGAGAATGAGATTTCTAAGGATGGCTACTCAGAACCGGATGTATAAGCTCATAGATAAATAAGGAGAAATTTGGAAAAAAAATTGTTGTTTCTTGCAAATTTATCTCAAATGACTCCCCTATGGCCCTTTTTATATGGAAATTAGATGGTTATTTGATTGTGAGAAGGGCTACAGGAGGTAAGAATGGTTATGCAACCCAAAATATTTTGTAAACCCCGTTGAAGAGTGCGGAATTTTTATTTTTTACAAATTTTGAGAGTAAACGCGGGTTGTATATGTATCAGATAGCGTACGTATGTGGGTTGCATGTATTTCAGGTCATGTACATATTGAAAAATGGTTTTTTTAAGCAGGAAACTCAGTAAAAGTGTATGAGTGTATAGACCAAA
Organism: Picea sitchensis; assembly: GCA_010110895.2. Taxonomy (NCBI): domain Eukaryota; kingdom Viridiplantae; phylum Streptophyta; class Pinopsida; order Pinales; family Pinaceae; genus Picea; species Picea sitchensis. The sequence continues at coordinate 150,901 of SNQJ01S0008279.1, forward strand.
GATCAAAATGCATAAGGGTGGTATTTTGGAGCTATAACAGATGCCCCTTAATGTGTGAGGTCAAAAGAGCAACTGATGGCCGAAATACATTACAATATCTTAGGGAAAGCGCTAAGTAAAGTGAGCCTAGACGAGTGTTTGTGAGCATGTCATCTGCAATAATATAAATCTCTCTAAGGTGGGCATACCCATGCTCGGGACTAACTAAGCAGGGTTTCCAATCAAGTACACCGTAGATCCATGTCAAATATATATAATAATCATGGCCATGTGAAAGATATATAGTGGATCCATGTCAACAAGGATCGCAGCCATGAACAATACACAGTGGAGCTACATCTCAAAATCATCGGAAGATATAAGAGTACAATAACATATACAAGTTGATCTTCAGGAAGTATCAATGTTTGAAGCCAGAGATGATAGCTTCATAACTCGAGCAATAACTTCAAGATATTCAAAACTCATGTAGGAGTATAATAAGAGTGTAAGACTCACTACCCTGAGGTCTTCGACAATCCGTCGTGAAAAGACTGGAGGATCTCAAACATCAGGCACATAACTTCATTGATTTTGAATGTGGACTTGATAGGACTCTTATGATGGTTGACTTGCGAAGGTCAAGAGACTAACTTAAAAATGGCTGACTCGGGCTATAAAACTTCCCTTGGACAAAAGAACGACATATAAAGTGACTCGGGCAGCATGTTATTAACATAATTATGTGACACATGAGTCAAAAACTCTCCATATATTTGGAAGAGTAACCAAATGGAGGAGGACACAGCTCTAAGTAATGATTAAAACTTCCTAAGGTCATGCTCAATCCCAAAACTGATTAATAGACTCAAGGATGTGCTTTGTCCAAGAGTGACAAGATTGTTGCCAATAAAAAAGATAATGCATCCCTTTCCCCTCTTTTTTTGGAATATTTGATTTTTTTTGTCTTTTTGTATATTTAACGAGCTTGAAAAAGAATAAAAGAATGATATGTTGCAAAGGAGGAATGAGTGTCCTGGGAAAGCAAACTAGTTCCAAGCACGTGGAACATACTAATGCCCAGTGCAAGGAGACATGTGCAGGATAAGGCCACTCAGTAAGATTTCTCCACGGGTAAGGGTGTCAGATCGCAAAGGCAAACATGTTGCAAGGCCTACACCTAAGGAATGCTCTAAAGGTTCATCAACAGCAAGATGGAGTTGGAATTAGGCCAAGGACGCAAGAATGAGAAATGAAATACGATTACGAATTGACACAAAGAATGAGTAGATTCCTTCAATGTAAATTTTTACGATCCCAGAAAAGGTAAGCTCGACAGTTTTTCAGTTTTAGAGAGTCTAAAAGACACCAAAAGAAGACTCTGGAGTGTTCTTTTTCACACATTTAGTCCCCCAAGCTCGAAAAAGAATAAAATAATACTAGGGAATACTCTCTTGGTGAGACATGTCTCCTGAGGTGTACCTTTTTTCTAATTAATCTATTGGCCGAAAAAAGGGGTAAATTTATACCAAATAGATGTTCTTTCTGGACCAATTAACGAGTGTGAAAGAAACAAGGTCACTCAGCGATCTTTTCATGTTTAGGGAGTCTTAAAAGGGCTTAAATAAGACTCCAGGGGTTTCCTTTTTTTTGTAAATAATCTCCAAGGCCCAAAAAAGAGATAAACCAAAACTAGGGAGAATGGCCCTTTTTCGTAAATTTAGTCCCTCGGGCCCGAAAAGGAGATAAACCAAAACCTGAGAATACTCTCCTAGCGAACTGTAGCTCCTAGGGTTTACATTTTTCGTAAATTAGCCATCCGGACCTAAAAAGGGGTAAACTATCGTCTGATAGATGTACCTTCAAATTTCACTTTGGTGAGCATGAATGGAAACTAGATCGCTCGACAAACTTTTCAATTTTAGAGAGTCTGAAAAGAGCTTAAAGGAGACTACAGGGGGGCTCATTTTCGTATGTAATCTAAACGAGGTCGAAAAGGATAAATAAGCTCTTGCTAGATATCTCTTTCATAGTTTAAGTGAGCTTGAAAGAAGAAAAACCATGCTCTAGGGGAGTCCCATGGATATAGGAAAGAAAAATGATGAAGGAGAAGGATGAGGCTTCAAGACAAAGTCATGGTGGAACTAAACAGGTCTCTCGTTCCTATGAAGTACTTTGGCATGGGAACCAAATGGAAAAAAAGGCTCTAACTAAGATGCCCATGGAAGGAAGACTCTACCACATAAAGTATGACACACTTATCAGCAAGGAAGGTTAGTGTCGCAATTCAGTGAGGTCAATCCTAAGGCCAAATGAACCAGGAAACGGATAATGCAAAAATGCAAGTAGGGAAAAAATCTAACCTATATTCCAGTTTTGAGGTCAATACTTGTCAAAACGGATTGATACGATGAACAAATGTCAAAGAAAAAAATCTCCAAGATCCTGCATATAAGGCCAATAACACTCATCCATAAGTTAATAAATCCAATATAGATAGAAACTTCGGAAAATAAGAGGTGATACTGAATACAAAACTTGAAAACAATAAACATGGACGGCTCATGCATGGTACTGGTTTAGGTAGAGCCCATTGCTAGGCACTGA
>SNQJ01S0008279.1:177754-201932 GCA_010110895.2 Picea sitchensis
TGGTGGTTTCTCATGTTTTCTACCTCTAGAAGAGATGCGCTAAGGTTGTGTGGTGTTTCTCCATTGTCTACCCTTGCTAGGGTTTGACAAGAAGACGATATAAGTACTTGTTATCAGGGTTTCTTCATTTTGGTTTTGATCTTGTGAAGAGAGCTTGTTCATGGTTGTATTGCATTATCATAAATATTTTCTCTAAGAAAAGTTGGTTAGGTTTTTCCCCGAGTTTGGGGTTTTCCCGGGATAAATCTTTGTGTCATCTTGTGTTTGTCTATCTACCTCTAGATTATGTTTATTTTCAGTATATGGATGTTTAATGTTAAGAGAAGACCAACATACTATGGTTAATCTATTGCTAATGAAAATTTAAGAAAATCTAACATGGGATCAGAGCAAGTTGCCTTCAGAACAGTCTAACCGCTAGAAGGAAGATCGTGAGATTTTCCACATCGTTGCAATTTGTCATTGCGCAATGTTTTATTTTGTGAAGCTCGTTGAGCACTTATTATAAAGTTGATTAGGAAACAATTTAGATATATCAGCTCGCCTTGCCCTAGCAAACTTGCTTCGTCTCTCAGAATGACTTTCCGTCAAAGTTAAATTTTTAGGGTTTTAGGCTTGTTGACATTTTCCTGGACATTTAACCTTCTAACTCAGAGTTATGACTTCTTCTTGTTGATGTAATGTCTCAGAGATTAGAATATAAACTGGATGGTGCTACAAATTTCAAAGGTATCCACTTGTATATAAGTTATATCATGAAGATGTTTTCAAAAGGTGTACACTTGGAAAAAATGATAGTTGTCCAAGCAGTGACAATAGATCCAAGAGGATCTTAGATCTAGTGCACTCAGAGGAATCCCAAGAGTTGGAGGTAGAAGAGATGATGTATCCTATAGTATATGACAAATGGAACATCAACAATTAAGATTCCAGGTTTGATATTTTTCTTATTGTTGCATCTTAAATAAATATTGTAACTAGGACAACAATATTTAGAGTTCTATTACTGCTACGTATTTTTTCCATCAAATGTTTAGTAACCCTTGAATATTGTTAGTACTATGACCATTGTGTAAATACTCACTACTTAGTACTAATTATGCATTTATTTAAAAGATGAAATTGATCTCCTCTAGGAAATGTTCCTATTTGTTGACTTTGTCCCAGGCAGATTATCTTGTTAAATTCCATGGAGGTTATCATGGAGATTTCCTTGTTTTGTTTCAGGCAGGTCACTGCGGAAGAATGATTGGTAACAACACTGGAAAAGTGTTGTTGTTGTTGTTACTCTTGTTCTTTGTCCCAGGAAGGTTACCATGGAGGAATATTTGGTCACAACACTAGAAAAGTGTTGTTTCTTATTCTTGTTCTTGTTCCAGGCAAGTCACCAATGATATCTCTCAGAAGGAGATATAGTGACGGTTACAGGAGGCAACAGATTAGATAGTCTCTGGATGAGACATGGAGCAGACTATCCAGACATAGATCTTTGAACATGACAGTACACATCCATGTACCAAAGGAGAAGAGGACGAAGTTAGAACCTTCAATCAAGAAGGATACTTTTGCGGTATACATAGTATCTCATATGGAGATTGATTATGAGGAGCAGAAGGCTCCGAAGGATGACCGTACAAAACCCTCTAGTTCAAATGATCACTCTTCAGACCATCATGAAGATTCAGTAGAGACAGAAGGGCCAATGGATCTACCTAGAGATGTTGTACTGACAAGGAGGAGGTCAGCATGGCTTCATGACACTTGGCAGGATGTAGTGAGGCATCCCCGTGATATTTTCAAGGAGAACAAACAACCTCAAGTTATATGGCATTGATGATCCAAATCATGAGAAGGAACAGATAGCTCCACCAGTGGTGAGGCTAGTGGCCCCACAAAATACTAGCTCAGAAGGAGCCAGAGTTCAAAGGGAGTCATCCCTCGAGATCCAGTACGGAGGAGCAGCCCTCCCCAGTACAGTTCATAGGAGATTAGACTTCAGAGGAGGTCAGCAGATATAGAGGGAGTAGATGGCTTCGATATTGTATCGATTCAAGAGGGATTCATGTTCTAGAGGGAGCATGTAGACTCAGAGTGATCATGATCTTAGAGAGATTCGGTCGACTTAGAGGAAGAGCCAAACATTTAGAGGGAGCTCCCCCTCATATTCAAGTGGGAGAGAGACATCTTCCAGGATTGATATATAGGTGCCATGAGTTAAGGAGGCTAGATATAAGCTTCAGAGGCTTCTAAGAGATGTGAGATCTCCTAGGAGGATTCCCTTGTTTCAGTAGAATTTTCTACAATGACAGAGGAGGCAACCAGTCAGGAGGATTGAGATATGGATTTTGTCTCAGTCACAGAGAAAGAAAGAGACCACGCAAGTTTTCCAATTATGTGTCATTGATGAGTAAGATCATTGATTCAATACCTTCCACTTATGAGGAAGTTGCAAAGCAACAAGTTTGGAAGGATGTTATGATGGAAGAATACTAATCCATCATGAAGAATGATGTGTGGGAAGTGGTCCTGAGACTAGAAGGAAAGTCAGTGGTGAATTCTAAGTGGATCTACAAGATCAAGCATGTTGTATATGGCAGCATAGAAAAGTACAAAGCTAGATTTATGGCTAGAGGATTCTCCCAGAAAGAGGTAGAAGATTATTACGAGACATTTGATCTGTTAGAAAGGTGCACTTCCATTAGAACTAGTATTTCTATTGCATTTGTTATGGGATGGAAATTACACCAGATGGATGTGAAGACTGCCTTCTTGAATTGTGTAATTGAAGAAGAAGTGTACACAGAGAAACCATAAGGTTTTGTGATCCATGGGAAGGATTCCCATGTTTGCAAATTGAATAAATCCTTGTACAGGCTTAAGCAGACACCCAAGGCATGGTATGCTAGAATTGGCAGTTAGTTAATGAGCTTGGGGTTTACCAAGAGTGATGCAGATCCCAACCCTTACTACAAGGTTGAATATGGTTGCCACTTTGATATTGGTACTATATGTGGATGACATGTTTCTTACAAAGGATAAGAATCTCATAGATGGGTGCAAAAGGGAGCTCACTTCATAGTTTGAAATGAAGAATTTGGGTTTGATGCACTATTTCTTGGGATTAGAGGTGTAGCAGAGGCCAAATGAGATTTTCCTTAGGCAACGAAAATATACATTTGAGATCCTGTAGAGATTCGGGATGATGGACGCAAGTCCATGGCCACACCTATGGATAGGAATATGAAGCTCTTGAGTGATTCATATTTAGATTTGGTTGATCCCACAATGTACAAATAGTTGATCGGATCCTTGATGTACCTGGTTAATACTAGGTTGAATATATGCTTTGAACACATTGAGTCAGTACATGGTTGAGCATAGACATGTACATTGGGTAGAAGCAAATCATGTGTTGAGTTACCTGCATGGTACGGTTGGACATGGACTCAAATATTTCTTAGACTGTGAAGTACTGCTTCAAGGTTATACAAACTCTCATTGGGAGGAGAGTGCAGTGGACGGGAAAATCACATCAGGATGTTGCCTCAGTTTGGGATCAAGTATGATCTCATGGTTAAGCAGAAAAAAATGTTAGTGGCACTCAGTACAATAGAGGCAGAGTATATAGCAGCTAGTATTGTAAGTCGTGAAGCAATGTGGCTTTGGAAGTTGCTTGTAGGGTTATTTGATCTAGAGTTTAAGCCAACCTTGATATATTGTGATAACTAAAGTTTTGTGAAGCTTTCAAATAATCTAGTCTTTCATGACAAGTCAAAGCATATAGAGATCAAATACCATTACATCTGGGACATGGTGCAGAGAGGAGCAGTGGAGCTCTGATACATATCCACAGATGAGTAGACATCGAACATTCTCACCAAGCCCCTGTCTAGGGTGAAGTATGAGCACTTTAAAGACAAGCTTGGTGTGATGCAGAATGTCCACCCTCATTGAGAGGGAGATGTGATGTTTCTCCTCCATCGGTCTCTCCCTCTGGCCAAGGGTTTCCCAGATCATTCATGTGAAGTGACTGAGGGATCAAAATCTAGCCTGGTACAAGTATTGCCTATGCCATGAGAAGTGACTATATGTGAATGGGACTTGTAGCATGGTCTTTCATATGCCATGTGAAGTGGCTAGGTGTGAATGGGACCATGGCGTAGCCTTAGGGATATGGTAGTAGTCTTTCCCATACCATGTGAAGTGGATGGGTGTGATTGGGACTACCAAGAGAGGAGAAACATCATAGCGTAGTCGTGAGACTATGGTCGTAGTCTTATACTAGTAGATTGTCATAGTGTAGTTGTAAGACTATGGTAGCGTAGTCGTGAGACTATGGCAGTAGTATTGTACTACTGGATGCTCATAGGGCAATCGTGAGAATATGGTGGTAGCCTTAGGGCCACTAGATGCTTGCAGCATAGTCATGAGATTGTAGTAGTATTGCATGTGCCATGTGAAATGGATGGGTGTGATTGGGAATACTAGAAGAAAACATCTTGGAAGAATACCTCCCTATCTAAGAGGGAGTGTAGATGTTTTAGTAGCAGCTAGAGGTATTCCCTCCTGGACAACTTTTCTTAGAGAAGAAGAAGATTCCAAGAAGTCAAAGGAAGACCATTGAACTGTTCAAGAACACCCCGAAAGAGAAGTCATCCCACAGGAAAACAATAAAATGGAAATATAATTTCCAGGAAGATAAGTCGACCCAGAGGAAAATAATAAAGTGGAAATACAATTTATAGGAAGAGAAGTCAGCCCACATAAATAATAAAGTAAATTTTAAGACCCAGAATAAGAATTTGGCCCCAGACAGGCATACAGATTAATATAAATACAAGACTAGATCATTTCATTTGTACAGTTAGATAGTTATCCTTCTACTTTGCACACTAGGCAATTGGCAGCTGCAGTTGTGGCAGTTTCACTATTTTTGGTTTTACGGTTCCCTTGGAGAGTGTGCCCTACTTGGGGAAGGATATTCTTGATGGTTTGTCTTGTGCGCTACCTCTATAAGAGTTGTGTTAAAGAAGAGATAAGTAATTTTTATCAGGGTTTCTTCATTGTTGGTTTTTCTCTTGTGAAGAGAGCTTGTTCATGGTTGTATTGCATTATCAAAAAGATTCTCTCTAAAAAAAGTTGGCTAGGTTTTTCCCCAAGTTTGGGGTTTTCCCGGGACAAATATTTGTGTCTTCTTGTGCTTGTCTATCTACTTCTAGATTTTGTTTATTTTCAGTATATGGATGTTTAGTGTTAATATAAGATCAACATAATCTGGTTAATATATTGCTAATGAAAATTTAATAAAATCTAAGACCATATACAAGTGAAATATGCAATGTCTGGTCTTAACCCACATGGAGAAGATCTAGATGCACTAAACAAAGGGATTGGGTGCAACAACTATGTAATAACCCCTCTGAGTACCACTTTCTATTTATAATATTTCACATTTGAATTGTAACATGTATTATGTTTTTATTAATGCTTCAATTATTAGACATATGACATTGTTCTTTGTTCACATTTTTACAGGTGCATTTGTTCCCATCTATGTGGGCATATGGACATCATTTTCACGCTGAGTATGTTGATTATGGACACGTCACACAATATTGTGGAGTGGAGGTCGGGTTTGACCAATCTAGTCGTGCTAACTATCGTGATCAAAACCTGATAGAGGGGAAGTTAGGTCACCTTGGAAAGATACAAGAGATCATGCAAGTGGACTTCTCATCATTTCGATGTGTTATTTTTTGTTGCAAGTGGTGGGATACCTTTGACCGGAGAAATGTAAAGGAAGATTGTGATAGTGGGATAATATGGATTAACTCTAAAAAAAATGTTGGTTGAAAGTAAGGAGCCTTATGTTTTCCCAAAACATTGCAACCAAGTATTTTTTTACCTAGATGTGTTGGATGGGGATTGGTGGTTTGTACTAAGACATGATTCGAGATCTAAACATCTTTTTGAGAACAACAATGTTACAATACCAAGCAAGGAAAATAATTAGGGTGATGGCAATGAAGATTGATTTGTAAATAGTTTGTTTGGACATTTATATTGTGGATGTGTCATTTTATTATGAGTATCTATAATGGACAATCATGTTTTTTTTTTCTTTATTTTATAATTATGTTGGTTATGAAAAGTTAACAACCATTTACAACCACCATATTGAAAATACATTAAATAGGCGTACAAGCATAAGATGTTGTTTTGATATATTTTTGTTGTCATATTTATTGTTTATTATAGCAAATTTATGTTGCATTGTATTAAAATATGTTTATGTTAACCTTTGAATTACTAAGAATTAATTGAGATATCACAAATTTGGTGGCGTACAATAGTAAAGATTTCTTTTAAATTATATTTTATTTAACAAAAAATGAAGATATTAAAAAATATTCAAACCTTAAAAATTGTATTGTTTGAGGAAACCAAAATTTTAACAAATATATACTTACCTTGATGGAACTTCTTTCCGTAGAAAAAAACCGTAAATTTTATTCCATCCAAGGAGAACAAAATTTACATTTTGTAGAATACATCTAGCCATGTATTTTGCAACTCTACTAGAGAGTCTTGTTGTAGCAAAAAAATCATAGCATTGAGCCTGTAGACATTTTCAGTTGTGAACTAAAAAATCAAAACAAAGAACTTGAGTACAAGTTCAGTTATAGTAGTTCAGGAAAAGATCAAAAAACGGAGTTGTGAATGGGTCCTCCATAGGTTCCAGAGAATTAGTCCAAAAAATATATACATGTAGAAGAATACTAAAGAAAGAGGCATGTGTTGAGTCAAGGAGCAGGAAATAACAAAGATTTACTGCAGATTGGCTATAGTTGCTAATTCTTCAATGAATGGTTGGTGGTAGAATTCAAAATGTTCACCTTCCCTGTATTCGAAAATCAACCATTTCCCATAATCCATCTAAATGCCTTCCTTAGAAAGTGTATCTGCAGTTGTGATGCACTCCCTGTAGACATAGCGCACAGTGAAAGAAACAAAAGAAGCCAAGATTATATGTACTTATTCAACTAAAGAGAGAAAAATAATGTTCTGATGAGACTGTATTTTCTAAACCCAATTTATAACTATCATTGAGTCCCCAAAAAGCTGTAAATATTTGACTTCCTTCTCCCCTGCAAAGAGTACGATGAGTTTTAAAGACATAAGCTCTGCATAATTGTTTCTTCCTGGTCCTAACCCCATCTTGACTTTGTAGTAATGACTTTTTGATAGGTAATGAAGTGCACCCCCCCCCCCCCCCCCCCCCATTGTTTATTATTATTTTTTGATGCCCTATCAAAATAATTCGGTGACCTCATGGGATCCAATTTCTCTTCTTTAACCACCCGAATTGGAGCAATTCCTTTTTCCTGTTGGAAATGAGAAAGAATGTTGATTCCCTATGTTGTTATTTTTTTTTGGAATGGAGGGCTTATCCTGAAAGATGAAAGAGTTCCTAGCCAACCATACACCCCTACTTACAATCAGCGAAAAATCTTTTATCCAGTTATATGTAGTTGTGGAGGTCCAAGCCCTCCAAGCCTCCTCCATTGACCAACAATTCCAAATACAATCCTGGTGCAGTTTTGCAAAACATTATTTCTATATTTGGTTTACAAAGGGACACTGAATAAAGAGATGTGCCATTATTTCCTCATCTGCATTGCACAAGGTGCACCACCCTAGCCCCTCTTTATGTCTTATTTTCATTGAATCCGATGTAGGCACTATTTTTTATCATGCACCATATAAAAATGTGAGCTTTCAGGGGGAATTTTAATTTCCATGGGTCTTTCCACCACCATTATGGCTCCCTTAGAAGGATATCAATATTGAGTTGAATGTAACCCAATTTTGGTGTGTAGGCCCCATGCGGTGCATATTTCCATACTAGTTCGTCTTCTCTGTTTCTTATCCAGATGTGGGAGTTTTTAAAATCTCTTATATAATTACTCCAAGATGCAGAGTGTTCTTCCCCCAGCCCCACCTGTATTATGGTCTTCCACCCTTGGCTCCATAAGGATAAATGTCCTAGGTCAGCAATCTGACTTATATAAAATATGCCTTGTGTGTGTAGTTGTTGAACGAGGTCTAGGGTAGCAAGTGATTGTCCTCGTTGCCTACCAAGGGTCTGATCTAATCTGAAACTTTGTTCCCTTTCCAATATTCCATGCAGTAGCTTCTCCAACTACATGAAAGGAATTGATAATCGCCTTCCAAATAACTGAATAGTTGGACTTCTGCTTGATCGAATTACGTATCCATTCCTCAACAGTCTTTGGATAGATGTATTTTTGGTAACCACCATCGTCCAGAGACTCTCTGTTTGGATCAACCTCTAGCGGGATTTGGCCACCAAATATTTGGAGAAAAGGCAAAAAAAAATTAAAACCCCAGGCCCCCAATATTTTTGGAATGACCAAAATTTCTCATTTAACCTAAGGGAGAAAAAAGTGTTCCTGTGTTCCAACCCATAAAAACATGAAGCAAATTTGCCTTGATTTTTCAAGTGCTCCTTTAGGAATCCATGCTAGATACATCCAATACACTGGGATGGCTTCCAATAATGACTTAACCAGCACTAGTCAACCTACTCTGGAAATCCATCTATAGCTCCACACTTTGAGTCTTTTTTCCAATTTTGCTAAAATCTAAGACCAATATTTTTTCATATAACAATTCAACTTTAGCTGGAATCCTAGGTATTTAATCCATGCATCAAATTCTCTCACTGAAAAAGGGAAAAGTGCAACATAATAGGTCAGTTCATCTTCATCCATATTTAAAACCGATAAAGTGGATTTCCTCTCATTTATTTCCATACCAGTGGCTCGGCCAAAGAGTTCCAGTATGTCGTGCAATTTATCCGCGTGCCCCCTTGACCCATTACTAAAGTTGGGTGTGTTGGATGTTGTTGCCATCGATTGGATGGAGATGTGTGGTATGATAGGGGCATGTACCTGCTTATCTACCTCTCGGTATTCCATGTTTGTAACCTAAGGGCCTTGAGACACCATCTCCTTAATTATCCCTAGAAATGGGGGATAACATTTAGCTCCTACTCGGGGACATGTACTCACCGCAGAGTGCATGAGAACCTCAACATCTCATGGTAAGACATGGGCCTACACGCATTGAAACAAACAAAGAGTTGGATATCGAGGGTGGCTCACTCACCCTTTGTCCATATGATCAAAAATTCAAAAATTCAAGTAATATTTAAAAGAAAATTTTACATTTTTTCAAAAATTTATAAACTAACATGTAATATGATGAAAGAAAATGATCATAACAAGTAGACAATAATGCAAGTAGAGAAAAATGAAAATGATATATGACATGCAAATATAAGTAGATGCAACTAAACTATCATGAGCAAGCAAATGCAAATGCAATGAAAAACATATGACCTACCTACTTACCCGGGGCCCATGGCTCTGAAGAAGTCAAGTTCCTTTGATGTAGGGTCGAAGAAGAGACCTAGCAACTGGAAATGGCGTTCTTCTCCCATCCATGACAGACAAATAATATGTTCCCTTCTCATGTTTCTTCTTAACGATGTAAGCTCCAAGCCATAAAACTTCATTTCCTTTATCATACTTTGGATTTCCCTTCTTCTTATCCCACATGAGTGCAAGGTTTATTTCACTAAAGTTTATATAGGGTATGTTTTCAATGCAACATTGTGAAGGTGGTTCTTCCTTGACCATATCTCTAATAGCTTGTTCCCACTCTTTATCTTGCTTGACTTCTTCCTTCTTGAGTATCTTGATGGATCCAGATTCTTTTCCTTGGAATTCTCCAAGCTTTTCTTTGTATTCATCTGTCCTCGGAAGTAGTGTATTTCTGCAATCTTCTTGTGCAAAAGGCAAATCCTGGGGATCATAGTCAATTATCTATTGCGGGACATCAAACTCACAATCACTATGATAATCAGGGTGGTTTGGATCCATTACATGATTCTTGACCACCTACAAAATATATAGGATCTCAAAAGTACCATCCCCCATGGGAATATGTGCATGAGTGGGATCCATGTTGAGGAAACCTCTCAGGGTGGTTGCCCAACTTCTTGATAAAAGCATGCCCCAAGTGTTTGGAACATCAATTACTACTATGTTCATCATGAGACTTATGTGAGGGAAATCTAGTAAATACACCTCCACGTCTTTAATGAGACCATACTACTTCACCTTTTTCAAATCAATGCCACGGGAATTTCCATATGGGTGATTTGTTTTCAAACCAAGTTGTTTCATAACCTTCAAGAACATCGCATTCTCTGAGGCTCCAGAATAAAAAAAATACAGTTATTCAAGCGAAGACCATTCACACCGAAAGAAAGATAGAAAGGAGGACTTTATTCCCTTTGTTTTCCATGATACATGGTTTTCAAGATCAAGGGAGGATATTTTTCCTCATCGGGTACCTTCAATGCCTTCAAGAATTCTCTTCTTACATATAGGATCTTGCACATTTCGACTACAGGTGCTGACATATTCATCTTCCCAATCATGGCCGACACGTCTATGTTTAGTCGAAGTTCTTCATTTGTTGGCGTAGGTTTTGGGAGAAATTCATGCATCAATGGAGGAGGAGGTGGAAGCACTTCTTTTGTTGGTTGGGGTAGTTTCTCTTTTGCTTGCGGTGGAAGAACTAGAGGTGGTGGTGGAGGAAATGGAGCTTCTTGAATATGTCAAGATTTTTTTCTTCCTCAACTCATTCTTTGCATTCTCATCTAGTTGGCTAAGCACTTTGAGCCATCCCTTCCTGGCACCCCTTTTCCTGACCTCCTCAAGTTTTTCTTGTGTAATATCTATACACTCATAGTCTTGAAGAGAAAAGATTGTATCAATAAAGTTCATCTGGTTTGTAGAACTTGAACCCTCTTCCTTTGTTCGTCTTGGACAATCATATTTTGGTTGTGCTTCATTACAAGGAAAGCACCATGGAAACTCTTATATATTGACCATTCCAACTGGATTCAATGTGTTAGGAGAATTTTCCTCATGTTGATGCCTCATCTTCCAACCTATGTTTGGTTGTCCGAAAACCTTAAGTCTCAGAGCAGACTAATTTCTCTCCAATGTTGTCAGCTTGATCATAACTTAATTCTAACTTTGGACAAATTGAGTATTCATCTTATCAAACTTATGAACTAGGAGAGTGATTGGGTTTGGTGTAGTGCTTGTTCTAGTCTTTGTTTTTGCTTACATTTTGGCACGAGGAAAGTGAAAGGGATCAATCTTTGAGCTGATGAGATTTTCTTCCATCTGTGCATTATATTCCTTAAAATCTACCAAGGTGTCTAGTGCTTTATCCTTGAGTATAAAACCAAATTCTCCTTCAAAAGCATTCATGTAGAGGACACAAATTGTGGTTGTTGGTGGATGTAGATCGGTCGAGAATTGATCATACAGTTTATCAAATCTAGTGTTGAATTCCTTCACTGTTTCATTTTCATTTTCATTTTTCTTGATTTGATTGAACTGTGTTAATAGCATTATGTTGTCTTTATTTGTTGACCATCTGATTTTGAGCAATTTAGTGAAATCGTCATAGAATGCCAAATGATTATCAAGTATTCCTCTGAACCACCTCTGGGCATCTTTAGTAAGTGACATGGCTAATAGCCTCATCGAAACGTCTTCATGTTCCACAACTTAATTCAATTAGGCCACACCTATTGCGTATAGATGGTCTTTTGGTGTCACCACATCATTTCCAGTGAATTTTGGCAACCATTTGTGACTCTCTTTGGGCATAGTATTGGGATATCCAGTAAGGGTGGCCAAGTTCAATGGATTCAAAAGGTTACTAGACCAACAATGATCCAATGTGGTGAGGGGAAGGCAACCTTGGAATAAGGTTTTCACAATGGGAGAGTTATGAGGGGGCATTCTCTGGTAAATCTTAGAAGGCTTGAATCTTCTAGGGGGGGAAGTTGGTGGATTCTAGAATGGTGGAGTAGACAGATGATCTTTATGACAGGCTCATCAAGAATGTAAAGGGAACTTCCCTCAAGTGGATTCGTCGGGTAAGCTACGGGTAAAGGATTTTGGATCAAATCTTGCTAAAGTGTTGTTAGGGCTCGAAAGAGGATTCAAAATCCTCCCTAGAAACAATGCCAAAATGTTATCTCACAATTTGTATCTTGGGCAAAGCGCAACCCAATCCATAGAAGTGTGAGAACTATGGGAGTACCTACCCACTGTCACCTCAAATAGACACTCCCCTCTCTTTGGTAATGATGAAATCACCACAAGGGGGGTATCTCTTTGACCCTAGGGGGATTGAGATGGAAAGTGTGAGAATGATTATTGAACACCCCTATAAGTCAATATTGAAGAAGGAGTAAGGCTTGAGAATGAGTCTTGTAGATGGAGAATGGTTGTCAAGTGTTGTGTACCTGCAAAGCAACGTTATCCCTGCTCAGAACAAGACAAATGATGGATATACGAGCCTTAAACAAAGGGGAAACAACCAAGAATCCTTGGTGTCCCAAATTTTAACAGTATAGAAATATATAGATCAGCAATAAAGATGTTAATAGCTGCAAATTTAACCATCCAAAATCTAGTACAAGATATCAGAAATAAAGCTAGCAATGACTAGTCAAACTTCCAATGTTCAAAGCAAGACTTTGGTGTCTTTAAGAGTTGTTTATTAAGTGTTATAAATAAGTTATTGTGACAATCAAGTGTCTGTAGCAAACAATTTCTAAAGCATCAATATCTAGCCACATAAATCAATAAGTAAAACACCCAACAATTAGCCAATAACAAGTAGAACAATAACCAAGGTTTATAAGTGAATTTCAATGGTAGATTAGTGATCAAAGCTTGAAAGAGGATGATTTTTATGAAACCCTAATGGTTGTGGCATTAATTTGTGACAACAAAGAGAATTACTAGGCTAATCAAGACACCCTTAGGGCACAAGGATACTTATAACATAAAGAATCAATTCCAACTTAGACAATTGCAATATCTCAACAATTCATGTATACCAATGCAATGATTTTATATCTCCAATGAAAATTAGACTAGTGCCAAATCAATTGGGTTATGGAGTCTCTTGTTTAAAATCTAGTTGTGTTACTTCTCTAGGGGTGTAATCCTTTTTACTCCCTAGAGCAAACAAAACTAACAAGGTAAATCTAAGAGGTTGTAAGCCTTTTTACTCCTCCTAGAAACCTTTGCAAAGTAGCTTATTCAATAATAACAAAGTAGACTTGGTGGAGGGTGCATGCTTGTATACTCCTCCAAGGGTTTAGACAAAATTAGCTTGAAACAAGAAGAAAACACAATTAATGCAGAAATTCCTTACCAATTCATGGGATGTTGCTGCCATCGATCGGATGGTGATGTGTGGTATGCTAGGGGCCCCTACCTGCTCATATTCCTCTTGGTACTCCATTTATACAACCTGAGGGCCTTGAGACATCATATCCTTAGTTATCCCTAGAAATTGGGGATAACATATCTCATTACCCAATTTATGAAAGGCACTTCAAATCCTAAGTGAGTTAGAAGAAGTATGATGTATAACGAACTCACTCGGTCATATGCCTTTGACAAATCTATCTTCAACACTGCCCCTTTGGAATTCTTAGTTTTAATGTTGTAAATGCCCTCCTTCACCATTCCTATGGCCTCATGGATCTATATACCTTCCAAAAAACCAAATTGTTCCTTAGACATTGATTCATAAAGGATTGATTTGATTCTTCTTGCAATTATCTTTTCCACCACCTTATAAATTGATCTGGATTAGTTTCGGCACGAAATGAGAGCGGAGATATAATAAATAAGTGTACAGAGATATCTCAGATATCCAACAATATAACAGAAATATATCATATATGCAACCATAAACACAGAGATACAGTAATACACAATTTCTATTAATGAGCGAAATGTACAAAACTGTAGAAATACAAAGTGAAAGACTCGCTAGAATGGTGGCAACTTATCTTTAAGAAGAGATGTGACGGCTACTCACAATCGCAAGAAGAATATTACAATGAGGATATAAAGGCCTTTTTAACATAAATAAAATCCAAAACCCTAACCCCAGAAGATGAAAAGCCAACAACTTTGTGGACCCCGTTTTGGGTAGTTTGGTGTATCAACTTCCCGAGGGCATAACTTTGGCATACGATCTCCGTTTCGGGCGAACAATAGCTCGTTGGAAAGGTATCGATGAGGAGATTAATTTTTGTGGCTCAATTAAAGTCGTAAGTTTTCATTGAGGTTCCAAATCTCGAAAAAACTTCATTTAGGCCCTCAAAATGGCCCTTGAAGTTTAGAAATTGAAAACCTGCTAAAAATAGTAAGTTGCCAGAAGACTGTTTTGTGCCAGATGGAATAGGTGGGTGGCCACCGATATCCACTTGGATCAATCATCCCTCCTTAGGAATCAATGGTATCCATTGCGTTGAGTGCTCGGGGGAGGGGGGAAAGCATTCTCTGAATCTGAATCTTGGTGAGTTGCTTGCCTTGTTGGAGGCATTGCATTGCTTGGTTTGTTGAAGGTTGTCATGAACCTGTGGCTGGAAGGATTGGACCTTTTTAACTAGTCTGGATACATGAGATGATTGTGTGCAGAAGGAACCCTTGTGCTTTGCTTCAATATTATCAACCTGCTTATGTTGGACAGAAGGTGCTTGAACTAAGGTTGCATTGGTTGTGGTGTTCTTATGTTCACCGTTTGAACAGACTGTGAAGAAGTTGAATTTTGTAGTATGAGATACTACCTTGCGACATTGTTTAGGTGGGACAGTAGTTGGAACTACCTATGGTATCCTATAGAGATGACCCCCAGAGTAACAATGACACTACGGGGTCGAGACTCATAGATAGCATGGTGCTTCCACATATATGGTTGGCCCAAGAGAACATCAAAGACATCCAGTGGGGAAACATCACATAATACCTCATCCTTGAAGGGTTGGATGTCGTATGACAATCAACACTGATGGCTGACATGGAGATCACATCCCTGGCGAAGCCACCCGATTTTGTATGGTTGCGAGTGTGGTGTTGTCGACAATCCCAACTGTTTGACGACCTCTGTTGAGATGAGATTTTTTTGGCGTCTGTTATCTACAATGAAATGCAACGGGGTCCCCTTCACCCACATATCTGAATGGAAGAGGCTCTCCCCCTCTTCAGGATCTGTTGGTTCTTCTAGTTGAATTTTTGCAGTCGTGACAGTAGCAATGGGGCCTGCATCGATGATCTGTCTTCTGCCAGTGTTTTCTGAATTGGATTATGAATCTGGGTTCAGATATTTTTCTTTGATCTCGACACTAATGATTGTTTTGAGTGACATTCATCGATGTTGTGCTAGGGGATTTTGTGGAAATCGCATTTGCATCTATTTGTCCTTCAAATATGGGAATATCAAAATTAACTTGTACCTTGAAAGGCGAGGTGCCTCCAAAGTGGTTGCTTGACGAAGATGTGTCGATTGTTATTGGCAAGCGTTGAAGGATGTGGGAAAAATTCTCCATCGTTTCGTCCCTCTGCCACGTGAGAGCTTGCTCAAGCAACATATTGATAGAATCATTTGCTCTTTTGTTTTTATTTTCTTCCCCTATGGAGGGTTTCTTAGCCGTGTGAGAACGATTGTCCGCAAGAGAGACAAGCTCGAGACTCAACTTGCTATACTCAGACCTCATCCGGGACATGCATTGAAAAACGATCAAGAGCAGCTTGCTATGATACCACTAATCCGGATTATTTTCAGCACGAAATGAGAGCGGAGATATAATAAATAAATGTATAGAGATATCTCAGATATCCAATAATATAACAGAAATATATCAGAGATACAACCATAAACACAAATATACAGTAATACACAATTTCTATTAATGAGCGAAATGTACAAAATTGTAGAAATACAGAGTGAAAGACTCGCTCAAATGGTGGCAGATTATCTTTGAGAAGAGATGTGACGGATACCCACATTCGCAAGAAGAAGATTACAATGAGTCTCTAAATGCCTTTTTAACATAAATAAAATCCAAAACCCTAACCCCGGAAGATGAAAAGCCAACAGTTTTGTGGACCCCGTTTTGGGTAGTTTGGTGTATCAACTTCCTGGGGGCGTAACTTTGGCATATGATCACCATTTGGGGTGCACAATAGCTTGTTGGAAAGGTATTGACGAGGAGATTAATTTTGGGGGCTCAATCAAATCCTTTGGCTATAATTGAGGTGCCTGATATCGAAACAACTTCATTTAGGCCCTCAAAATGGCCCCGGAAGTTTAGAAAATGAAACCCTATTAAAAATAGTAAGTTGCCAGAAGACTGTTTTGTGCTAGTTGGAATAGGTGTTTTTCCACCAATATCCACCTGGATCATAAATACAATTACAAAGGGAAATTGGTTTGAATTCTTCTAATGAGTGAGGAAGGTTGGTTTTTGGGATGAGAGAAATTAAAGTAGAATTGAGGGGTGCATGCATGTGGCCTTCTAATCGTGACTCCTTAACCACCTTCAATATGTTTGGACCTATTATCTCATAGAGGCCCAAAAAGAAATCAATCGGTCAACCATCAGGCCCTGGGATTTTTTTCTTTTGGAAGTTGTGAAGGACCTCCTTGAGCTAATCTTTAGAGACCTCTCTCATAAGCAATTTGTTGTCCTCTTCATTCACAAATCTAGGGAAAAAGAGGGCCATACTCACAATTTCTACTATGGAGGCCCTCATGTCCACCTTAAAACAATTTTGAAAGTGATTATTTCCAATATGAACCAATCCTTCAAAGGAGGTAGCTACTCTATCTTTAGAGCCATTCAAGCTCCAAATGGTATTTGTGAGTTTTCTTCCCTTCAGATATGATGGAAGAATTTTGTATTTTCATCCCCACATTCCAGCCATGGTGAATGACTTTTCAGTGGCCAAGTTTCTTCCATGTCATCCAACAATTGTCTTCTATTCTTTTCCAGGTTCATCAATTTTTATTTTGTTTCATTGGAAATAAAACCCCCTCTTTCTGATTCATATACAACATGGAGTTCTACTTCAACCTCCGAGAGGACCTGATCATCCCTTTTCCTCTTGATATATGCCCATTATATTGTTGCCTTTTTAAACTCTTTAGATTTGTTGCAAACTGAACTACAACCAAAGTCTCATTCTGTAGGTCAAAAGGGGTCCAATTTTCCTTTACCAGAAGGTGGAAACTCTCCTCCTTGAGCCATACCAAATTGAACTTAAAGGGGCTTTTGTGTTTCCTCATACCTCCTACAACCTCCAAAAAAATAGGTAAGTGGTATGATTCACCTCCACATCAAATCCATTGTCTCAATTGGATGGGATTCTCCAAGAATTTATCCAAAACCAGGAATCGATCTATTCTCTTTGCAATTCTTTCCTCCCATATTCTCTTATTTATCCATTTCAGATTTAGCTTGACTAGTGTTATATTTTCCAGTCCATGTTCTCCTGATAAGTATGTGAAATAATCATACAAAGGGTCGGTTCTTACCTTTGGGCTCCAAACTTCAGCTGCTCTCGGTGAAAAATTTAGGTCTCGACCTAGTCTAAGAGCTTCATTAATCATAAAAGATTTCATAAATAAAGTACCCCAAAAGGGTACTCAATCAAGGTAAGGCCCGTATACGTTTAGCACTAGGAACACCATCCCCAGGTCCTCTACGCAAACTTCCATCCCCATCTTTGAATCAAACCCCCAAGATTTTTGGGCCTTGATAGAGAGAGTGTTCCATCCAATGGCCAAGCCCATGTATCTACCCTTGGAATAAACACAAATAAAGCTCCAAATCTTCAAAAGAGATTCCATTACATTTACAATAGCACCTCCCTCCCCCAAAGTTTCTTGGAGGATAATAATATCAGGTTGGTTGGATTCAACCGGTCGTTATATGGTATATTTCTTTGAGGGGATCACCACATCCCTACAATTAAAAGAGAGCAGTTTCATGGGGTAACCCCTTATGGGGCTATTATTGCTCTAAGAGCCCCAATGATGGAAAGTTGTCTCCCCACTGCCAAGTCCACAAGAGCACTTTTCTGGGATTTTGAAATATGAGATTTTCTACCCCAACCTCTTCTCTCTAAGGGCGCCACTGGATTTTGGCCCATACCATCACTCCCTTTGTTTTCATTATATGAGGCAGGAATTGCTCTATTCCTGAGTTGATAGAGAACACTTTCCTCCTCTGAATCCTCTGAGGGTTCAACCTCGGTTGCGGCAGATACATGGGACACATGTGGCTCTTCTTGAACTAGGGTACACTAAGCAAGGGAAGGACCAGACACATAAAATTTGAGGGGCCATAAACCCCAGAGAGTAGGCACATATTTTTTAGATATCCCACCCAGTCCTATCCCAACAAAGTCATAGAATTAATAAATAAATTGATGGGTTGAGAGAGAGAAGAAGGCATACCCATTTGAGGAGCTTTCCCCCTGTTTGATTCCACCGAGAGATGGATATCTTGAGATGTGTACCTGTCATCGATTTCCATATCATTTGGTACATGAACCATGAGATGTCCAGGTTACTCTACTTCCTTACTTTTCGCTACCAATTCCTTGCTTGACTATCCTAGCTCCTTGGCATCACCCTGAGTGTCATTATGCTAAGGTATTTCCTCCTCCACTTATGTTGCATACTGATTTTTTGCTTTTGGAGATCGAGGATCTGTTGGATTTCCCTTAAGGGGTAGTTTGCATTGACTAACAAGATGTTCGTATAGGTGGCATCGCCGACATCTGAAGGGAACGCCCTCATAATCCAGCCTCTACACATAAGATTTGTCCCATACCACCACTTCTAGCTCCTTTCCCATACCTTCTCTGACATCTAGAGAAACCAGTAGTCAAGCCATGGTCAATTCTCCTGTGTATTGGAAAGACACATCTGCATCTAGAAAAACCCCCAAAGCATTCCATAAAACCTTAAAGCTCCCAGTGCTCCAGAATTCAGCTAGTAGCCCAGTGAGTTTCACCCATATTGACGCCACTTTGATTATTTCTTTACTAACATCAAATAGGGGCATATGCTTCTTGAGTAGGATTGGAATCAAGTCGATGCTCCAGGTGTTTTTTAGGGCCCGCCCTGCCTCTTCTGCAATCCTGAATTTGAAGAGAAACCATCCCCTTGTCAATAATTGTTCCAAGGGGAGAAGGTCGAAAAATTTTGTCCAATCGGTTTCCACCCAATCCTTATGAGATTTGATACCAAAGCAACACCCTCTCTCCCTTCCAACAACCGCAGTCTCTGCCATATCCACTACTTATGGAATTTTGATGTCCTCGCCCAATACTAACCTAACAACCTTCCCCTTTGACTTAATGCATTTTTTCTATCGTATGGGACTGGTTCTTTCATGCGTGTTGATTGAGTCTTTGTTACTTGGGGGTGTCCCTCTCAATTCCATGGCTATAGCATCTTGCGCCCCTCCCCCATAATTCTCTCCACCTTTGCTAGGGTTTGGCGCTGCCATCAAAGATTCCATAAACCCAATTGGCTCTAAAGAGTCACTTGCCTCTGGAAATGGGTGGTTGGATAGTTGCACCAATACTAAGAGGGGGGGGGGGAGCCTTGGAAATTCCAACTCCTTCTGGGGCTTGAATCCTAGCTAAAACCCCCACTAGTAGTACCAAATCCAGTCGAAAACCCTGAACCTTTGAACTGTGAAAAATCCCTCCCTTACTAATGGCACTGAGTAAAATGTAGTTTGGGGCTATCCTACAGTGAAATCAAGTGAAAATTGATCCCCTACCTGACTCCAGAGGCATCAGTTGAAGGGGTTAGTCGAGAGGGCAATCCCGGGACCTAAACCCAGCACCAAACCCACTTTTGAATGTGGCGAAGAAAGGAAAAAACTATTGTTGTTCAATAAGGAACTAGCTCCCACAGTCGCTCCATAGGTGGAAACCCTACCCACCTTTGTTTGTTCCTCGCTCCCGGTTGTTGCGTGGCTCAAATCCACTTGGAGGCCATATTGACTGACAACTGGATCTACCCAAATCTTCTCGTCGCTCAACACGTTTGGTGAATAGTCCACCAACTCTTTGCCTTTTTCCATCGTGGAACGTTAAGCCAGTCGACCGCCACCATCCCCTGTCTACTCTCCCTTCTCCCTACTTTGATGGAACTTCTAAGGACAATTTCAATAAAATAACTCTGTGAAACACCTACAGTACTTGTGGTGTTGGCATTACCAACTTTGATGACATTCCCCACCTTAACTAGTGCAATTATCATGGCCTTCACCTATTCCACTCTATCCTTTATTTTATAATCATATAAACTTACATTAATCATTTTTTTTGCGTTATCCTTTAAATAAGTGTCAATATAGGAAGGACATGTAAATTCTAAAAGAGTCTCTTTCTAGAGCTTAGTAAGAATTAAGGAAAATTTTAATGAGCCATACTTATCTAAAAGTATAGAAACCTTTGTCAATTTTACTAATTATAAAATGTTGGGTGATATTATTTTTTAATAGAAGATTCATAAAGTCTGTATTAGAGTAAAAAATTGTGAAACCATTTCATTGAAAGTGTATAGATCAATATATATATTATTTTAAATGTAATTCAACAAATTTCATATATTATAATAATTAGATAACATAAATTAACAAAATCTTTGGAAAATTTAAATATTAATAAGATATAATAATTGTGATTTTAGTAAACAGATATATTATAACTTTGTCTTGTAATATTTGAATAATAAAAAATAAAAATAAATAAAATAAATAAAAAAAACTAACATTATTATTAGTGAAAAAATCTGTGATAATGTTATTATTATAATATATGAAAAAGACAAAATATTCAAATGACAATCATGTCACTCATCATATTTAAGTATTTTTGTTTTTAAATATGTTTAATCAACATATTTTATCTTGTTGGACAACAAACAATTCACCTTGAATAACAGTGAAACATTATATGGCATTAATGGTTATAACTTTTTGCAATCACAATCCAAATTAAACGTTTTCATAAAAGTAAAGTTAAACATTATATGACAACTATAAATTTAAATGAGTGATACATATCAAATTTCACTTAAAAACAGAGAAAGAATTAACAATGTTCGTCATTAGCATACTCATAATACATTTTATAAATCAAACAACAACAACAACCACAAAATTATATGAAAAACAAAATATACATGAGCGATATACATGTGAATATACATGTCAAACATACATCTCAACAAAATCTGCAATAAACATGTCATATATAGATCTCAAGTCAAATATAAAACAATCAATATAAATGTCAATCGGTACCACTAGTATCTAGGTCCACCACCAGAGTCGGGTGCATCAGTGTCTCTGCTACCAAAGGTAGAGCCTCTATCAAGAACAACTATCTCAAAAATAAATGTCGGCAAAAGTGCACTATCAAGTGTCTTTATATCAATATCATGAAGATGTGCAACAGTACTTGATGTGAACATAATGTCCAAAGCATCAAAAGCTTGTGACAAATGTTGAGGAAGAGGAGGAGGAGGAGGATTGGTGGATGATGACACGTGTGGACTAGGAGAAAGACAACGATCGGTGGATGGTGACATAAGTGGAGGAGGGAGGGGAGGATCAATAGAATATGGTGACGCGTGTGGAGGAGAAGTAGGAGGAGGAGGGAGAGGATCAGTAGAATATGGTGATCCATGTGGAGGAGAAGTAGGAGGAGGAGGGGGAGGATCAAACATGGATATAGGTTCAGACACATGTGGATGGGAAGCAGGAGGAGGAAGAGGAGGATCATACGTGGATGCAGGTTCAAATAGATATGGAGGGGAAGCAACGAGATCGATAGATAGTGCAGTCGACTCATGAGGAGGAGAATCAACAATAAGAGGACCATGTGGTGGAGTAGAGGATGTGGATGGCTCTTTTGATGAGCTAGATGTAGTGGGATCATGAGAAACACCCCTCAATGTCTCAATGAGGTTGACGACACCAAAAATATGACGCATCAACATCATCATGTCATGATGTAAACACCTCCATATAGTAGAGAGATCCTCTACCCGTAATATGTCTCTAATGGGTGTGGGTACCACTTTGTGACTAGTCATCATTTGCCACCTCTAACCGGACTTTCATATCTAGCCTGCATAGCATGTTGGGTCTTTGTACTACCAGAGGTTGGTCTGGCTTTGCCTGCTCCAGCACCTCATCCTCACGTTTGGGAGGCACATTCCCATATGTGCTAATATCTACAAAACAATAGATAATAATAATAATAATAATAATAAAGATAATTGAAACAAAATGTTACAATAAATTACATGTACATTGAATAAGACATCAAAATATACAAATAAATTGATCAAAACATAACGATAATATTACCTCTCTCATCTGTTGGCCCCTATGTTTTAAATCAGATGTTTGGACATGCTCTTTAATCCATCCTCATGTATGAGTACTCTACAATATCGAGGACGTGATTGTTCTTGCTAGATAATAAATCAAATACTGCCCTACCCACCGGAGTAATGGGAAACTCGTACTAGACCCTCTTGGGCACTAATTGCCCCCACATGCACATATTCCCATCAAACATAGGCCTAGCAGAAAAGCAGGGTACTTCTAGCCGAGTGGCAGGAACCCTCTCAAACAATAGTGTATACAACTCTGACGTGAATGGGAGGAATCTTGTCTGAGAAAATTAGCGCGATAGTGATCTAATGTACGACATAATTGTCTCAAAAAAACATCTTCCCACCTAATCAATCGGGGCCTATGTAATAAACTATCTACATAATACAAAATAGAGAAATTAATGTGCTTCCCATCATCAAAGTTATATTGTGATAGTGCCAAGAACATAAGATAGAGGCACCTAACATCTTGTCTATGAAATGAAGCTATCTACAGATGAACACCATGAACCTGTAACTTTGAAGCTGAATGAACATGCAGACCGACATATATCTGCACATATTCTAGCTAGGTCTCTCCTGCAACACCAGGTGGTAGGGCATGGAAATGGGGCAAATACTTCCCCTCCTAGACAACCCAATGATGAAATAGGAATCCTCCTCTGTGGGATGATATCATAGATTGGGATCGACCCTGAACCCCGATCTCACATAATCCTAGCGACAGATCAACTGATGTAACAACAAAGAGTTCCCCCTAAGGTATGTACCCTTCTGATAATACTTCAGGAAGCCAATATCCATCAAAATGTCCTATGTCGTCTATGAAAGAGGGAGAGGGAACAACTCCCTCTCCCTCTCCCCGACCTTCCACTAACGCTTAAATGTGTGTGTGTCTCAATTTGTTGTCACTCCTCCTCCTCCTCCTCTCAATGTCGTCGTCTCTGATTCCCATTAAAATATTGTTAGGCACACACACACACACACACACACACATATATATATATATATATATAAGATAAATTGAAATTATAAAACAAACACATTTATAAATGAAGTGTATTTAAAAAATCCATTTTTTTTTTTGCAAAAAAATATGAAAAAACAACTAGTGCACCGCAAACAGCACATACGCCCTGACGCCAGTGTTTTATCTTAGAAATACAACACCACTCAGTGGTGCGTCCCATGGGACACTCCTACCGACTCGGTGCTTTTAACCACGTTGGTTTAGTGCCTTTAACAACATCGGTTCATTTCGTTAACAAAGTGATGCATGAGCATTGCTCCACCTCAACACGCGTCGATTGATTTACATGCATGGTGCGCATTCAAGGAAGGGAGAGGCATCACCCTCTCATTTTGCCTTCGAGAATCTAAGGCATGATCAAGGAAATTAATGCTGACAAGTTGGAAGAACCAAGTTGTGCATTCGCACAAGCTGGAGATAAGGTCACCATTAAGTGGTTGACGGTAGGAGGGATCTGCATATGATTTGGAGCAGATTTCCATCATTGTAATTTTCCCATTAGACAGGTGTTTTGAATGGTGATTTGACACCACTAGTTTAGCTTGGAGGGAATCTCGTCGAGCCCCTCTTGTATAAATATTTGTATTGTATTCTTGGTAGAGGTTGTTGGGTTTTGAGGAAAAATCATTGTAAGCCAAGTTAGGGAGGTAGATGAGAGTCGAGACTCATTCGCAATCCGAACTCAAATATTTGTAATTTGATATTCTACCATTAATAGAAAATGACATA
>SNQJ01S0008279.1:211678-229973 GCA_010110895.2 Picea sitchensis
TAGTAACCCTGTTTACCCCTCTTTGGCCTTGGCTATAGTCTAACGGGGTGGTTTAGACCATTAAGCCTTCTCTTCTGGAGCTCCTATTTGGAAAGGGACATTACACATGCCAACATCTACAAAATAATAGACAACAATAATTAGACAATTTAAATAATTTTTTTACAATAAATTAAATGTGAATTAAATAAGACAAAAAATATACAATTAGATTAATCAAAACATAATAATAATATTACCTCTAGCATTTAGTTGCTCGACTTAAGTAAATAAGATGTTCACACATCCTCACTAGTCCATCCATGCATACATGTACTGTACAAGATCAAGGGTGTGTTCATCTTCACTAGTTAGCAACTCCAGTGTGCCTAAATTAAATGGCCTACACAACCACTCTAGTTGGCCTCTCTTGCGCAACATCCACTCCCACATGTGCATACACACATTAGTCATCGACCTAGGAGGGAAGCAATCAAATGTCACTCAAGTGACCATAAACCTCTCAAAAAATAAAGTAAATAGCTCTAAAGAAAAGGGGAAGACCATTCTCCCATCAAACACAACATAACAAAATAAAACTATCAGCAAAAAATGATAGATCATCTAATTAATCTAGGCCTTTGAACTAAAGTATCTATTCAGTGCATTAGAGGGAAACTAATGTGCTACCCATCAGAGGTATAATATGTCAGTGTTGTGACCATAAGCAATAGACACCTAACCTCCTCTACACCAAATGCATGTAAACACAACTGACCATTGATTCACTAGGGTTAGTGATGTCCACACTAACATATATCTAGACATATGCGATTTGACCCTCTCCCACAATGCCAAGTGGGAGATCAAGGAACTAGAGAAAATCCTTCCCTCTCACACATAGACTAGTAATGAAATAAATATCCTCATCTAAGGATTAGTGCCACAGATTAGAACTGACCATGGATGCCTACCTAGCATGATCCTAACAATAAATCAACTCCATCAATAAGCACATGTTCTCGTTGAGGGATATAGCCTCCTCATAAAACTTGACGAGGCCAACATTTCTCAAAAGGACATGAGTTTGTGTTGTAATAAGGTGAGGGTACATATCCCCACTCCCCCCTCTCTCGCCTCCCACTCCTATACAAAGTTGTACAAGTTGACATACTCATGTTGTTGATGTCATTGTCGTTGTCTTTGATTTACACACAAATGTCATCAAGCGCGCGCGCACACACACACACAATAATAATAATAATAATAATAAGTTACGATTTTTATTTATTTATTTTGCAAAAAAATTGTGTGAAACATTCTAGTGTGTCTTAAAAACAAAGTTGCACTGTCCTTGGTGTGGAGTAACCTCAAACGCACTATAAGAAGTGTTCCTTATTTAAAATTAATGCACCAATAAAGTAATCAAGGATTTATTATTATCGATAATTAGTGCACCACTTGTATAGGGGCATTGACATCTAGATGGTGCACCTTGGATGCTCAAACACACCACTAACAACACATTTTTACACTCCAAAACACATCGATAAATTTGTTTTTTTTTTTTAATTTTTTACGTAGGAATAATGGTGCATTTAGGGTGTAAGAGAGCATTAGTAACAATGCTTTTTTAAATCCACAAGCACCAACAAAAGTGGGAAATATTTAAATTAGCCTATTGGTAAACTTGGTATGTACGAAGGCACCATTAATGGTGCCTCCATACATTTACTAGAGCACCAACAAGTCTGAGATAATTTTGTATATAAAAAACATTCAATGATGTGTTTATAATATTAAGAATCATCGAGAATGATGTCACCTAATATTATAAAGAGCACCGACAAAGCAAGGGAATCATATTTATTATTTGTGTTCCATGGTGCACTTATCATGTACAAGAGCATTGGTAGTGATGCTATTGAACATTTAAAAATGCACTAGAAAGTGTGGGAAAATGCTTTATTTAAACAAAATCTATCAATGCGTGGTATGTATAGAGCTACGACTAATGGTGCATCGATACATTGCTAGACCATTGACAAGCCTAGGATATTTTTATATAAAAAAACATTTAATAACGCGTTTATAATATCGAGAAGCATCGAAGACAGTGCCATCTAATATTATAAAGAGCATCGACTAGTCCAAGATATTTTTTAATATAAAAATACATCAATGGTGCATTTACAATAATGAGAAACATTAAGTACGGTGCAACCTAATATCATAAAGAGCACTAAACAAATGCAAGGTTTTTTAATGTTTTTACTATATAGTGGTGCACTCATTGTAAAACAACACATTGCTAATGGTGTGTACTGTAAGTTTAAAGGAAGCATTGCATAGTCCAATGTGAGTTGAACAACTTGAATGCACTGAGTGGATTTAAAAAAAAGAAGGTAAATTTAATCCAAATTCTACATTTTAATCAACAGAAAATGTAAATGAGGAGGTAACAAACAATTTGCCTAGTCTCTTCCTTATTGAGAAGTATGGTTTCCATGTAGATAAAAAATGAAAATATGGTACTGTTTTGCAAAATTAAAAAATGAACCAAATCCATCGATGAAGGAAAGGACTTATGGAATTCAATAACACAATAGCACCAACAATAGGGTGGCCATACAGGGATGGTGAGAACACATGCTTGTATGGTTGGAAGCATTGAAGGAATGGTAAAAATGAAATAATGGTTTGTTATTTCATTTTTCTTTTTTATTTTGCCCTACCTTGGTGTGCCTGACAACCAGACGCACTTTAGGTGTTCATAGCACACCGTTACATTTAAAAAAAATCGTGAATCAAATGTTCTTTTTTAGGCACACTGGTGCATGTTGTGGATATTAAGTGCACTGATTAGTTTTTGAATTAAAAAAAAATAAAAATCCTATATTTTATAACAAAATGTCTAAACCTAGTTCAATGCTTCTTACATATAGATGCACTAACATATTTATTTCCTAATGACACATCGATGTTTGTAGTATCACAAAATATTGAAAATGTTCATTAGTGCACCTATAAAAGGAATGCACTGGGGTGCCTTCTGTGGGTGTGCACCGACAATTTTTTTGTATTTTTTTTTAAATAAAAACCAATATTGCATAGCAAAAGTTCTAAACTCATTTGGTGCACTGTAGATAGTAACACATAGATGCACTTATAAGTTTAGGATGCATTGCTTAGAGTTGTTTAAAATTAAAATAAACCATTTTTTCTACGAATTAGTTATAACGACTTTCAAGGCACTTAGTTATTTAACACATTGGTGTGCCATATATATTGGTGCACTAGTGCGCTTTAGACGATTTAAGTGCATCAATTAAAACATCTTCGCTAAAACCTCTAGACATCTGCCTTCTTTAGCAACCTTCGCTATAAATAGACAAGGAATAATTTTTTTGCAGAGGTTACACACAGATCTCCGCTATAAATAGACAAGGAATATTTTTTTTTTGCAGAGGTTACGCAAAAATATCCGTTGAAGGTGTTTTCCTTGTAGTGCACACCTACACATACATAGTGCATATAATTAGAAAGGGACTATTAGTATGGAACAAGTGACAAGATATTCCACTCCAAGATTGAGGGCTCACAATGATTATCAACATCAGATATACAATAACCACAAGCTAAATATGGCCTATAATATTTGACACTAAAACCACCAATAATGTTAGTATTAGAGGGAGAGAGGATGCTATCACATGAACTTAGAGACTTGCACCTCAAAGCCAACTTTTGGATTAACAAAAGCTTTGGTTTGGTGTAGGCAATGCATTATAAACCACATGTGTCATAATTATTACACTCGCTGGAAAATTAAATGGTTATTATTCAATTATGGAGAAATCTAATGAATGGGCCATAAGAAAGCCACTGATTACTCCCGCATGGATTATAAGTACAAGTTCATTAGTGGTTGGGGGAAGTTTGTCTAATAACAAGTTAGTAAGATTGTTATGTTTGTAGAGTAGCCTTGCTTTTAGTGCATTCTTAGGACTAGTTGGATGACCCTCAACTCGTTTTATCTTGATAGTTTGTGTGATTAAGATTTGAGGGGGTTTAAAGGAGGTTGAGAGTTTTCAATACACCTTTCCACTGGGTCAACTGTCTTGTAATAGATAAGTAGCAAATCTTTATTGCAATAAGAGAAGCAAGGTGTACTCTATAACTCAAGGTGGAAGAGATGTGTCAAATGTGTGCATATAAATGGAAATGGAATAAAATGACCTACGATCTTTCATGCAAAAGAAATTAAAAAAAATCTAATGTAGAACAAATAAATAAATAGAACTAGTATAGTTCGATCTTAACTCTATTTTTTTCAAGCATTGAGAGATTTGCATATGAATTTTTTTGATCTCGATGATGCTTAATAAATTCAAGGTTAAAATGGATTTAGGTCAATTTAATAATGGTAGTATAACCATGGTTGATATTTTTTTCAAGGAAAATCTCAAGGGAAACCTCAATGCACTTTTTTGCATTTCATGGATGGTCCCCATTACAAACTTGTTAGCACTGATTATGACACTTAATCCAACAGGGACATCGAATGAGAGATGCAACAAAAGCATCAACTTAGGAGATTAACCATAAAACTTTTTGCATAAAGCTCAAAACACTCAACTACTCAAACTAACCATACTTAATATTTATTAATGATTCAATTAATTTATTAATGATATTGTGATTTATGATTTATATAACTTATTTATGTATTAAGACTAAATTAATTTTTGAAAATTGTTTTTTTTTTAAATAATTCATTCAAGATTGTAATATTTATTAAAATACCCCTTGTAAATTGCTTCAAAAACGCTTAAGTTAATGATTTTTTTTTGTAAGTTAGAGTTTGTATTGAATCCTGAAAAAAGTTACAGATGATTGTTGATCCTAATCATACGTGGCAACGGTGCCCTTCTGGGAAACCACCGCTGCCCTTAGGTCCAAAAAAATAGCGTTGTTCCTAATCATACGTGGCAGTGGTGCCCTTCCGGGAAACCACCGCTGCCAATTGTTCAAAAAATGTATTATGCCATGTCAATGTCGTGCAGGGCAGATGCTAATAGCCAGAAGTAAACAAAATGAGAAAAAATTCAGACCAACCTTCCATGGTTGCCTATAGACGAAGAGTGACGTAAACATGGAACATATAAAAAATTAGAAACCTGGTCCGAGCCTTGGCCCGGTGTAGACCTGTCGCACCTGTGACTTGCTCTTGTCGTGGTTTGCCATTGCTTGTCGGAGGTCCTGGAGGAAGGCCATTATCTTGTCAACCCGGATCCAACGATCGATGTCTCTGTGCTGCATATCAAGCGTAATTGATTTGAGCTCCCTCAGGTCCTTTTTGATGTCGCTCAGGTCCCTTTTGAGGTCTCTCAAGGTGTCCATGTCCGGTACGCGGTCCTGGCATCTGTTGCCAATAGGGCGTAGGAGGGGTGACAACAGGGAGGCCGAGGAGGAGGATGGAGAGAGGGCGAGGGCAAAGGTGTTGGGGGGTGGCGAAAGGGGGAAGGAGGAGGTGGAGGACGTCGTGGTGGGGAGGCGGGAGGAGATGCGTAACCCAACGAGTTTCCAAAGGAGTCGAACCACTCAACTCTACAGGCGTAGGAATTCGAGAGGGGGGAAAGCTCAGTTGTGGTCTCTAGGAGTGCCACATCGACTAGATCCAAGTCGAGGAAAAGATCGGCCTCGAGAGGATGAACGGGAGTAGGCGCATCGACTGGAGCCAAGACGAGGAAAAAATCGGCCTCAGGAGGATGATCGAAGATGGGCGCATCAACTGGAGCTAGGACTGGGAGAAGTTTGGCCTCAAGAGGATGGTCAGGGGTGGGCGACTTCCTCCCCTTGGCCTCATACCAGGCGACACCCCTTTTGGCCTTGCCTCTGAGGTGGGGCATGTCAAAAGCCAACGACAGCCTTGGAAAGAGGACATAGAGGATCAGTCGACTTGGAGAGGTGAGGCCCGAGCTTGCGTTCCTGTGAGCCAAATGGAGGTTGCACCAAAGGGGAGGCCGAAAGGTAATCAGGTCGATCAAACTGGGAGGGGGCGAGTGGTGATCTGTGTACTCGGGAGTGGCTTTAGGAATGCCTATGAGGAAGAGTATAAGTGACCGAGGAGGTATCGCGCGCAGCGCCATGAAGGCGCCCATACTCTAGAGCTTCCAACTCGTGCAGATGAAGGTTCGCGTCGGAGGTTTGTAAGGTGGCGGCAACAAAATTACGTCCATGAGGTGACGGAAATGGTAGGACAAGACTGGTCGGACGCCAGGTGGCCTCCCCGTGGTTTGATCAATCGTTGAACTTGGAAGCACCCCATTCGGAGCTTAAGTTAATGATTCTTAAAAGATGAGGAAATTTGCTCTTTATAATATAATTCATGGAAACATGCCAATTAAAATAAAATAAGTTCTCTCTTTCCAATGTAATCTTTATGAATATGACACCACATTATATTCTAGGCATCTAATCCCTACAAGCATGTCACGTAAACTAAAAAAAAACTAATAGTTTACAATACCTGGAAACATGATGTAATATCTGAAAACATGACACATAATGTCTCCCCATGCAATAGTAATGTCATTGGCTTTTATTCCATGATATATAAAAGCAAGATAGAGATTAATGTCCCCCTTGTCCTCTTTGCAAGAGCAATAGATAATTTCATGGATTACTCCTAGGTTCATGAATGAATGTTATGGTTTTCCTCTATTGGGAGCCTACCTTTCTTGTTTAGAGGCTTTATCAAGCCAAATAAGTCTAGAAACAATATAAAGGATGGGACTTAAAGATTGAAAATGATTTATAATGAGGATGGGACTTAAAAGACTGAAAATGATTTATAATGCAATATGACTAGGTATTCACCAAAGAAAAAGGCACAAAGGACAAGGATGGGATATGACGTTGTGATACAAAAGACATATAAGGTATAAAATGTACGGAAGCATAAATAGGTAGGCACATGAACAGTAAAGATGTTGATTCTCTTTTTACACGACTACCCATGGATGAGTAGATAAAGAAGGTTATGTATTAGCCATGTGACAATTTTGATGACTAACACATAAAAAGAGCAATAACTCTATGGATGTGACCCTCTTAAAAATTGAAGAGGATTCATCGTGCAATATGAGTAGGTAGTAACGATAATGAAAGAAAATCCCCCACTAGATAGGATAGCGCAAAGGACATGGAAATGATATGTTGTTGTGATCCAAAACTATATTAAATCCTACAGATTCGGATGCGTGTTTTGGATGCACCTGAAATCCATCCCTTTAGTGGACGTTAGTGACGGGTGACAATACACCACGCCATTTTTACACAACTTGCGAAATGTGAGCAAGCAAACAAGCAGCAGGAACAGCCGTCCAACCAGCGAGTCCTGAAAACTATACAAGGATATGACAAATGGCATCTCAGTCTTTATCATCTAGAAATAATGGCTTTGGGAATACGCACACTTCCTTGTTCGATGAAGTATTTTCACTTTTTTAATGTAATCCCACAACTCCTCTAAAGCGTAATCCCACAACTCCTCTAAAGCCCTAGTTATCTATGCGTACCAGGCTCTAAAAGCTCTCCCATGGTCTTCGCTAACATTGGCACTAATACCGTTTTGGCGTGGAGTATTGTATTGGGTTTTTGTCTGCAGAGATTTGTGATCAGAGGAACCTAGTTGTGTGCAACTTTTGGTAAGCTATGAAGTTCGGAAGTGGAGAACGGATGAAGGTGTTGGAAGAGTTCCTGCAGCAGGTGGGAGGCTTCGGTGTTATCGATGGAGGCCTCGCCACGCAGTTGGAGTCCCATGGTGCCGATCTCAACGATCCTTTATGGAGCGGCAGGTGCTTGATTGAATCTCCTCATCTCATCCAGAAGGTAATTTTGCCTTTATTGGGGTATTCAATATAATGAGTTGCTTTCATTTTATACTTTTTAAGTCCTGTTAGGTGAACTTCTATATCCAGACATGGTATCACATAGAATGGCACATCCCATACATTACAATGTGAAATGTTCAATTTTTTATATTCATAGTCCTGCATACATCATTGACAGAATAATCGATGATTAAAAAAATCGAGGAGCTAGCCAGCCATTAGTTAGTTTGAAGGGCAAGCATTAATCACCTAACAATGCAACATTTAATGGTGTATGTGTTGGGATATACACCGTTGGTTGGATATTGTGGCGCTGTACATACACTGATGTATATCCCAACATATACACCATTAGATGATGTAGTTATCGGGGGATACTGTTTTCTTGCCTGGTTTAAGTACTAAATAGAAGAAGCTTGATTGATTTTCAATTTCCATGTATTGTAACCGTTCTTTGGCATCAGTGTCACTGTTTGATTTGCCTGTCTCTTCAAAGATGCTTAGTTATACCCCACTTAATCCCAACTGCAACTCTGTACCCGCATATTCATTTATCTGCGAGGCATCTTCTGGACTGACATCCCATCTTGTTGCTTGTCCCTTCAGATACTTAGGTGTTATTCAATAGCGATGTAAGGTTCTGTGAACTACAAATAGCTTCTTCGCTCACCTATAGGAAAGTATGTTCCCGTCAATCGCAGAGGAACTGGCAATCTGACATATAGTAGTTGAACAACAAACTAACGAAGTTCTGGAGCCCCATCCCTATGCAGATTCCATCACCATATCAGGTTCTCATAGGCTATGGTAAATCAATCCTCTCTTAAATCGGATGTGTTAAGGAGGTCACCGAGTTCAATAGATAAAAGAAACTGTTAGTAAAGTATTTCGCCCACATCAACTGTGACATATTTGCAATAACTGCTTTGAATCCCTCGTTCACTTCTCTATAATCAAAGGAAGCACTCTCCCAAACCTCTCCACACACCATTTAGGATTAAGTGTATAGGCAGCCATGTGCAATGGTGTGTGCATGTGGTCCCACCTCCTCTAAATGATGGGTTGATAATGTTATTTGTAGAACTCAGCATAGGGTGCCCCTCACGAATGGTATCTCTATCTTGGTCCAATATGGTCTCGTAAATCTCTCCAAGACTAGGAGCATCTGCATTTGCATATCAAATGCCCTTTCTAATCCAATCATCATTTAACATCCTTTGTGTCACATTCTTCCCCTCATTAGTCTTGGACCCTCCCCACCTAGACTAATCTCTGCTCACAACAATGGACCACAATGCCTCTTGCATCTCAAGCATCCTCTCAAATAAAAGAAACTTGAAAGTAGTTGGCATATCTAGTATTTATGAGCTTAAGAAATTCCCTCCTCGTTCAAGGCCTGTGCATAGCTAAGGAGGTGTTGCGTAACTTGTACAAAGCTATAGACGTGTGGTGGTTACAAATAAACATTTCCACAACTCTAATAGTCATCACCAAATCCAATATCCATGATATTCTGTCAATGCCCTTGAGTGTATTGTTCAATGCATGCACATAACATGAGGTCCAATAATTTGTTTCTACCTACTTTGAACCAATAAGCTAGCTATGCAACAAACATGTGCAGTGTCAACGAGTACCTGCACTTGTTGGAGGGTCCATACCTTCTCTATAACATCCCAAGGATGCTCAAACTGGAAAGTTAAATCCTTTTGTTGTCTAGAACAATCAACTATTCTAGGAAAGAATAGACTCGTTGAATATGTAATAATTATGTAGACAAGTAGCTGTTGACTAATATCAATCCACCCATACATAAAAATAAAGCACCTTTCTCTGGTCTGAGCTTTTTTATCTTCTCCATTTGCTAGGTTATCTTGAACACTTGTTTTTCTAGTAGTGAAGTCTTGTGTTTGATTTTAGGCTTGGGGGAGGATGTATGAAGTCCCTAAACCTAAAGCCTTCTTAGGCATCTCCCCATGAAAAGGAGAACAAGAAACATGGAAGTGAATGCAATTTTTGTTAAAAACTCTTACATTTGCATCATCTCCATCTTCATGCATTTGCATGGTAAACATTTTAAAGATTGTGCCTACATTACTCTTATTTTAGAAGAAGGCCCTCATCTTCCCTAACTTCAAAAGTTGATTTACCCATTGTTGGTACATTGGGTTCAACTTCAAGTTATGAAGAGATATGCTTGCTAGGAAAGGTTCCTTAAATTTCTTAAGCCAATTGCAACGCAAATATTTCATCTTTTTGTTGCAAGGACAAATTTATTTCTTACAACTCCCTTTTTAGAAACTCACAAAAGTGTTGTTTTACCTTTGTTACAACCCTTACAACCCCCATTAAACTCATCATCATAGATGTTACATATCCACCACTATTTTTTGGTTCGTCTCAGGAAAGCTTTGTGACATATTGAAGGAGGGGTTTTGTGGGTTGTATGGGTCTTGGGTCCTTTGCAAATAAAGCCAAAGTTTGATGTGGAGTAAAGTATTGGCTATTTCTGCTGAGATCTATGGTCAAAGGTGTCAAGTTGTATGCAATTTTTGGTGAGCAATGAAGTTTGGAAGTGGAGAATGGAAGAGTTTATTATAACATGAGCTAGATCACTAAATGAGGAAAGCCTAGATAGGGTTGAGTCACATAACTAAGCTCAAAAGAAAATACTCACAATAACACCATATGATATTATCAATGAATAACTAGTGCATCTATTGCAAAGGAGTTTACCTCCTTATATATCATTGTTCACTAAGCAAATCATTTCCACTTATGAATGTGGGAATGATTGCTTTACACGACAAGTGAATATTAACATATTCTAAAGTCATAAAGTGACTTTATTACATAGTGAGCCTTATATCCTAACATCCCCTCTTAAGGATTATAGTATTGAAAGAAAAACACACTGAATGAACACAAAACAACAAAAGTAGTCAGAACCAAACATTCTTCAAAAGCTTCTTCTTTAAAAAAACAGTCCTTGGACCAAGTAGAGCTCCATCAAGCTGCCTCATAACCCTCGTAAAGGTGTAGCTCCCGAGTTGAATTCTCGAGTTCTCAGATTCCACCTCCATTAACTCCCGAATTATTAGACAACCATCCATGTTGAGCTACATCCACAGTGCTTCATCAAGTTGTCACATGACCCTTATAAGGGTATAATTCCCAAGATTCACAAACTCTTGAACTATCTGGGTAACCATCCATGTTGAATTATATCTACACTAGATCCCTCCTTGTCTTCAAAGTGCGAGCTTCTTAAAATGCATAGAATGCCCTTTCTTCAGTAAGATCATCACCACTATCAGCATTCAGTGGATCTTCAATAATGACTACATTCGTGACATGTGGTTCGTCTTTGAGCTTTCCCCTGAGAATGTCATTGGCTCGAAATCTACAGTTCCAAGCTATGTGACCCATTTTCTTGCAATAATAACTTTCCATCTCTCCCTTGTCTTTAGTTGATTTGCTACAATTGTTTCTTGAGTATAATGCCATCTCAGATTGAGTATCATTTTCTGTATCGTCTGCAATGGTTTTCTTTTCTTTAGATAAGAGAGTTGAAATAATGTTTTCTAGAGTTTGAGAAGACATGTTGTTGATCCCTTGATATGTCTTTGTTGATAACATTCCCTAGGTTTTCATGCTTGCACAATTTCCGCGGCTCTTAGACTATTGAAGTCGTAAGAGTAGAAACCTTTTCTTTCAATGGCCTAAGACTCTTGACATGGCTCGTCGTGGCTCTCAGACTATTGAAGTTGCAAGAGTGGAAACCTTGTCTTTCAAAGGCCTGAGACTCTTGATACGACATCGGACTCCTAGACTCTTCCTTGCTCTGATACCATACTATAAAATGAGCTAGATCACTAAATGAGGAAAACCTAGATAGGGTTGAGAGTCACATAACTAAGCTCAAAAGAAATTACTCACAATAACACTATATGAAATTATCAATGAATAACTAGTGCATCTATAACAACAAAGTTTACCTCCTTATATATCATTGTTCACTAAGCAAATCATTTCCACTTATGAATGTGGGGTAGATTGCTTTACACAAAAAACAAACATTAACATATTCTAAAGTCATAAGGTGAGTTTATTACATAGTAAGCCTTATATCCTAAGAGAGTTCTTGCAATGGGTAGGAGGCTTCGGTGTTATTGATGGAGGCTTTGCCACATAGTTAGAGTCCCACAGTGTTGATTTCAACCATCCTTTATGGAGTGTCAGGTGCTTGATTGAATCTCCTTATCTCATCCCAGAGGGAATTTTTCCTTTATTGGATCTTCAATATAATGGGTTGCTTTCATTTTATACTTTTAAGTCCAATTAGGTGAGTTTTTATATCCATACATGGTATCTCATAAAATTCTGTACGATCTTTAATGCAAAAGAAAAATAAAAAAATTTCTAATATAAAATAAATAAATGAGTATAGGTCTATCTTAACTCTAATTTTTTTGAGTGTCGAGAGATTTGCATATGATTTTTTTTAATCCATGATGATGCTTAGTAAATTCAAGGTTAAAATGAATTTTTGTCAATTTAATAATGGTAGAATAACCATGCTTGATATTTTTTTCAAGGAAAGCCTCATGGGGAGACCTCTGGGCACTTTCTTGCATTTCATGGGTGGTACCTAGTATAAACCTGTCAGCATTGATTACGACATATTAGGGGATTGACCTCGAAATCTTCTACATAAAGCTCAAAACACTCAATCACTTGAACTAACCATACTTAATATTTTTTAATGACTCAATTAATTTATTAATAATAATGTGATTTATGATTTATATAAATTCATTTATTTATTACAATTGTATTAAATTTTTTAAAGATTGAATTGAATTTTTTCAATAACTCATAATAATATTCAATATTATAATATTTATAATTTCTATTAGAATATCCAGTGTAAATTGCTTCAAAAATACTTAAGGTTTTTTTTTTTTAAACTAAAAACCATCTATGTTTTTCTATTATATATACATAATCAAATTATAGCTTGCTCGGGGGACCTACCAAAACATAAACTAGTGTCCATCCTCGAGAGTAATCAACTAGCTTTTCATCAAGATAGTATTAAGTCTGTTATAAAAAAAAAACTAATAATCATAACTAACGGTTTGGAGATAATTCTGCTATTTTCTATCTTCTTGAGTTCTATACTCCCTATGCATGCTAAGAAATATTCAAATATGATGTTATCCACTGAACTTAAACAAAAAATTGATCAAACCCGACCCACCTTCGCTATTGCTTAGTGAAGGTCCATCTTAGTGTCCGCTCCCGTGTCATTGCCTTCCTCATCATCTTCAATCTGGATGTGATGGTCCTTGGAGCTTGGAGAGCTCGAGTTCTCGGCTGCTTCCTTTGGTTGTTCAAGGTTATGACCTCCTGGAGTAACTCTGAACTTAATTCCATATTGAGACTTACAAAAAAGCTCAAATTTTCCTTCAAGAATTCGAACCGCATGCAGGGTGTCCCCCTGTTCCTTCCTAGTCCCTTCCATGGCTTGAGCCACCATTGCTTTAACTATCTAGTATGTTTCTGCCAGCTTAAAGTATTTGGTTTCTCTGGTCCTGGAATAAAATTGGTCTTCCACCCATTCCTTCACCTCCTCCAAGATTGCCTCCTCTGATGTGCTATTCATTTGCACTCTCACTGCATCCTCGATCTCTACAACCACCTTCTTCTTCCACCCATTCCTTCACCTCCTCCAAGATTGCCTCCTCTGATGTGCTATTCATTTGCACTCTCACTGCATCCTCGACCTCTACAACCACCTTCTTCTCTGCTTAAGAGAAGAGGTACTTGAATYTGGAACCCGCCATCCAAGCAACTCTAGTAGCCCTGGTTTTATTCACGGGCCCGTTGGAGGAGGATGCTTCTTCTCTCTTCCCCTGCAGGCTACCACCCTTCACACCACGCCTGGGCATGTTGTCACCACCTACGTTACTCTTCTTTCTTGGCGGTCTCCCCACGTCCACAAAGCTCCCCTTTTCCTTGTTCCTACTCACTCATTTGCCCCAAAAGCTCTCCTTTCTCTAGGCTCTCCAAACTCCCCTAACAACGCTCGCAATTCTCGGCCCGCTTTGCACCCTAGGTGACTCCCAAGGCTCAAAGCCATGTTTATGTTAAAATTTCGCTTAAGCAGTTAAGTGTATTCAATATTCTTTAACTTTAAACTATCAAATCAATAACTGCATACATAAGGATCACTGAAAGAAAGACATCCACAATATACACAAGATTTATCTTGGGAAATCCTCTTGGGGGAGAAAACCCAACAAAGCTTCTTCAATATAGATTCGTCAACAAGTACAACGTCTCTCTCCAAGAGAGATCTCACAAAATAGAAGAAAACCAGAATATAGAACAGAAACCCTAACTAGAATAGGGTAGC
Source organism: Picea sitchensis (assembly GCA_010110895.2). Taxonomy (NCBI): domain Eukaryota; kingdom Viridiplantae; phylum Streptophyta; class Pinopsida; order Pinales; family Pinaceae; genus Picea; species Picea sitchensis. The sequence continues at coordinate 225,977 of SNQJ01S0008279.1, forward strand.
GCACCACTAGACCAAGATAGGCCTCCAAGAGATAACCAAAACCCTTCACCAAATCAACCTTACTCTATAGCTGCGTCTCCTCCTAAGACTTGTGCACTTTTCCTTGAGAGAGAGAACTCGTGTTGTGTGTATTCTTCAAATGAGGCGCCTAGCCTCTTATAAATACAAGTTGAGTCACATTGTAATTAGGTCTTGACCGACAATTGACACTTTCTAATTTACATTTGACTTTTACAAAGGTACAATAGGGTTGACTTTACAAATACAACATAATATTATTCTTTAGGGTTTTGACTTGGTCTAATATAATAAGAATACCTTCTGAAGCTACTCAAACTTCAACACTCCCTCTTAGCAAGGAAGGTATTCTTCTGGCACGATCGTCACGATTGCTTTTGCACTTCTGTACACTTGACTGTTGACTTTCCAGGAATCTATATTGAAGAAGTTTTGTAACCATGTCATGCATCCAGGGTCTCATCATCCTTCAGGGTTTTATGTCATCATGGGGCTTCAACTGGCCAGCTCACACAGAATCTGGCATCTAGTTCATACAGAACTAGGAACAGGCTAACTCACACATAATCTGGCATCTAGTTCATACAGAACTAGTAACTCGCCAGCTCACACAGAATCTGGCATCTAGTTTATACATAACTAGTAACCTTTGGTTGGCGCACCATGCAACTGGTCCACAGTGACCAGGCATCTAATCACAAGGATTAGGCGATGTAGTGCGCACACACTACCCATCTAGCCCAAGGCTAGGAAACACCTCCAACCACATAGGTTGGCCCTCCAGCTTGAAAAGCTGGAAAACTCGCCAGCCTTGAAGGCTCGACATCTGCTGACCTTGTGCGAGGTCATGTTGACTGGTGCCATAGTCAGTAACGTGCCAGTGAATGACAACTCGCTGCTACTACCACACTTTGATGCTGCTGCATTGGAATCGCATCTGTAACTCATCACTCCCTCTTACTAGGGAAGTCCTTCTGGACCACACCAAGCTTGTCCCTGAAGTACACAAACTTCACTCTTTAGAGAGGCTTGGTCAACACGTCTGCTATATGCTCATCTGTAGCGACATACTGTAGCTTCACTGCTCCCTTTTGCACCATATCTCTGATATAATGGTACTTGATCTCGATATGCTTGGACTTGTCATGAAACACCGAGTTCTCTGACAACTTCACACGACTCTGGTTTTCACACCACATACAAGTCGCCTCTAACTCGAGATCAAACAATCCTGCAAGTAGCTTCCGAAGCCACACGACTTCACTGCTCGCTGAACACGCTGCTATATACTCTGCCTCATTCGTACTGAGCGCTACACTAGTCTGCTTCTTGCTAAACCATGAGATCATAGCTGATCCCAAACTGAAGCAACATCCAGATGTACTCTTCTGGTCTACAATACTATCGGCCCAATCTGAATTAGTAAAGCCTTGCAGGCTTATCTCACGATCCAAAACATATATGAGTCCATAGTCAATTGTACCTTTTAGGTACCTCAACACATGTTTTGCTGCAATCAAGTGAACACCTCTAGGTTTGACCATAAACTGATTCAATGTGTTCACCACAAAACATATATTTGGCCTTGTGTTCGTTAAGTACATCAACGAACCAATCATTTGTCTATACATGGTGGCATCCACTGTCTCTGAAGATGTATCGCTCAATAACTTTAGATTCGTCACCATCAGTGTAGGCATGGCTTTACAATCCATCATTCCGAATCTCTTCAGAATCTCTATAGTATATTTTCCTTAGTTAAGGAAAATCTCACTCGGTCTCTGCCATACCTCTAGACCTAATAAATAATGCATCATTCCCAGGTCTTTCATCTCGAATTCTGTAGCAAGCTTCCTCTTACTTTTAGTGATGAGCTTCTCGTCTCCTGTTAGAAACAGGTCATCCACATATAACAGTAATATCATTGGTCCACTATCCACAACCTTGTAGTGAAGGGTGGAATCTACTTTACTCTTGGTAAAGCCCAAGCTCATCAAGAAACTATCAATTCTACCGTACCATGCCCTGGGTGCTTGCTTTAATCCATACAAGGCTTTCTTCAATTTGCACACATGTGTTTTACTGTCATGTATCTCGAAACCTTGTGGCTGCTCCACATACACTTCCTCTTCTATTACACCGTTTAGAAAACCTGTCTTTATGTCCATCTGGTGTACCTTCCACTTCATTACTGCAGCTATCGCAAGTATAACTCTAATTGAAGTGTATCTCACCACATGAGCAAATGTCTCCTCATAATCTATTCCTTCTTTCTAGGAGAAACCATGTGCCACGAACCTTGCCTTGTACTTCTCGACACTGCCATTAGCTGAATGCTTCGTCTTGTAAATCCACTTGGAACTTACCACTGTCTTTTCTTTTGGTCTCAGAATCACATCCCAAACATCATTCTTTACAATGGATTGGTACTCTTCAATCATGGCATCCTTCCATTCTTTCTTTTCTACAACCTCTTCATAACAAGTAGGCTTATCATCAATAATGTTACTTAGCAATGCCATGTAACTAGAGTATGGTCGTGGTCTCTTGCTTTCTCTGAAGGTTCCATCTTGAGCAACATACTTCTCTGCATCCTGAATAATTTCTCAGGCCCAATCTGGTCTTCTCTTCTTAGTATTCAGCTCTCGGGATGGATCTGCAGGTCTCTGTGGTTCTTCCATATCATGATCTTCTAATACAACATCATCGCTTGGATCTGTATCTGCAACTTTGGGAGCTTCAGGTTCCTCATCATGGACCTCATCTGAATGATAATGTCTCGATCTACTAAACGCTGCATTCTCATCAAAGGTGACATCTCTGCTAGTCTCAATCTGCCGGTGACCAGGGACGTAGACTCTGTATGCCTTTGATGTCTCACTATATCCAACAAATATACCCTTCTTGCCTGAAGGGTCCAACTTCGATTTCTTGTCCTTGGGGACATGCACATATACTGGAGAGCCAAATATCTTTAGGTGGTTGACCTCTGGCTTTTCTCCTGTAAACATTTCTTCTGGTGTCTTGTTCCCAAGTACACGGTGGGGACTTCTATTTTGTACATATACAAAAGTCCTGGCATCTTTTGCCCACAGATGCATCGATAAGTCTTGATCATGAGTCATGGCCTTCATTGCTTCCATGATTGTTTGGTTCTTTCTTTCTTCCACACCATTCTGCTGAGGATTGTAGGGAGTAGAGAGCTCCCTCTTAATCCCAACTTCTTTGCAGAATGCCTTGAATTCATCTGATGTGAATTCTCCTCCGTTATCTGACCTTAAGATCTTTATCTTCTTTTCAAAAGGATTTTAAACAAGTGCTTTGAATTCTTTGAACTTGTTGAATACTTCGCTTTTAGCTTTCAAAAAAATAAATCCAAGTTTTATGTGAGAAATCATCAATAAATGAGACATACTATACATACTCGCTAAGTGAAGTGGCTGACATTGGTCCACACACGTTTGAATGTATGATGTCCAAGGCTCCTTTGGCTTTGCTATCACTGTTTGGAAATGGTTTTTTCATGTACTTGCCTTGTGCGCATCCCTTGCATATGCCTTCATGATTCACTTGGATTTCTGGCAAGCCTGTCACCATCTTGCTCACGATTGATAGTGCTTTGTAATGTATGTGAGCAAATCTTCTATGCCATAACTCATTTGGAGTAATTGTGCTATGTACTAATGCTGAATCTGAATGTCCCTTTAACTTGTATAGACCTCCTTCTTGAACACCAATCACCATAGCATCATTGATAGACTTTCCTCTTGGCCACATGAGAACTTCACCATTAATGAAAGCAACTTTGAATCCTTTCTCATCTAATTTTGAGATAGAAAGGAGATTCTTCTTCAAACCAGGTACATACAAAACATCCTTCATCTTCATAGGTTTTCCTGAATCCAATCTGTAAGAAGCTTCTCCTACTCCTTTAATGGGATACTGACAGGGTTACCGGAAGCTTCCCCCCCCCCCCCCC
>SNQJ01S0008279.1:230878-241008 GCA_010110895.2 Picea sitchensis
GATGGTTGATGCTCGAATGATTAATCATTGATGAACTATGTAGTATGGATGTCATTTGTATCTATATTGATGTACAAATATGCATGTTTTCATATATTCTGCAACTAATTTGTCTTTCTACATATTTTTTTGAATATAAATGCCATATATATAAAAAATTATATGTATATATAACAGACGCTTCCTGGACGCTTCACTTTCGAGGATTTTTGGAAAATGACGCTTCCGACGCTCCCGCTTCTCTCCCGCTTCTGGCAACACTGGATACTGATAGTCATCACCGAGCTTCACCTTGTGAGGTGAATCTTTCTGAACTAATTCTGAGAAAGAAACATTGTAACCTGTCATGTGCTTAGAAGCACCACTATTAATAAGCCATGTGTCACTTCCATGAGTAACTGTTCCTGTAAGAGCTAATATCAATACATATTCTTCGCTTGAATCATCTTCTTTGGCTCTCTTCTCATCAGGTTCATCGTCTTTTGCGGCATGAGCATGATGTCTTTTATACTTTCCTTTTCTGACCTGATCTTTTGAGTGGGGAAAGTTTATTGCAATGTGGCCCATCTTCCGACAGATGTAGCATTTGTAATTTGACTAATCCTTTTGAAACTTTTGTGTCTTATGTGACCCTTGAGACTTCTTGTGTGAGTGAACCTCTTTCTTGCTCTTTCCTTTTCTTGCATGTGCCGCTAGAGCTTGATTTTCCTCATCGCCTAGTTTCTCTTCTCTTGCTGCCAATCTAGCTTCTTCCAGAGTGCAATACTCCCATAGTCTGCTAAACCTTGTTAGCTTTCTTCTTGAGCAGATTCCCTTAATGAATGATTCCCAATATCTTGTGAGACCATTCAATGTAGTCTTTACCGGTTCAACATCTTCGATTGTGTCTCTAATGGCTTCAAGCTGTTCTTTGATTTGAGATACCCTTGTGAAGTAGGATTGAATGGTTTCTGAACTCTGCATCTTCACACTCTTGAGCTGTGTCCTCAATGTTATCTTCCGATTGATATTCTTGCCTTCATATAATCGGGATAGGGCATCAAACATTTGCTTGGGAGTTGTCAATGATGAGACATGAGGGATCAAATGATCCTTGATAGAATCAACAATGATTCTCTTTGCCTTGACCATATTCTTCTTGTGTTTTGCCTTGGCCACATCTTCCTCTGGTTCTGGAACTTCTTCTTTGACGAAATTTTCTAGATCATTCTCTTCTAGAATGAGCATCACTCTATACTTCCATGCTTGGAAGTTATCAACACCCTCAAGCTTCTCATCAAGCTTAGTGTTGGAAGTCATCTTGCCCTGGGACGGAAATATAATAAGAAAATAAAAACTTTTTAAAGAAAGGGTTATGATCTTACCAGAGAGTGTGCTATGCCAAAGTGAACTGCTCCAACTTTAGTCTGCAGCTGCTCAGACGTCTTGATTTTGGGGTTTATGAGGAAACCCTAATTTTTCAACTTGAGAATTTTTGAGATCAAGTTATCGACACCCTCAAGCTTCTCATCAAGCTTAGTGCTGGAAGTCATCTTGCCCTGGGACGGAAATATAATAAGAAAATAAAAACTTTTTAAAGAAAGGGTTATGATCTTACCAAAGAGTGTGCTATGCCAAAGTGAACTGCTCCAACTTCAGTCTGCAGCTGCTTAGACGTCTTGATTTTGGGGTTTATGAGGAAACCCTAATTTTTCAACTTGAGAATTTTTGAGATTTGATCCAGGGAATAGATGTGCCCTCCTTAGGCGAACTCCTTGATGGCTTTATCTTGACCAGTGTCCACAAGAAAGAGGGTGACGTCATCACCTAGGGTTTTATGTAGAAACCCCAATTTTCAGAAACTGCAGAAACTGCAAGACTGGTCCAGGAAAAGATGCGCTAGGGTTAGGAGAGTCTTCGTATGGTCTTGTTTTCCCCAGCGAGTTCCTCTAGACTGTGAAAATGGCTTCTTTTAGGCCAACTCTGATACCATGTTAAAATTTCGCTTAAGCAGTTAAGTGTATTAAATATTCTTTAACTTTAAACTATTAAATCAATAACTGCATGCATAAGGATCAGTGACAGAAAGACATTCACAGTATACACAAGATTTATCCTGGGAAACCCTCTTGGGGGAGAAAACCCAACAAAGCTTGTTCAATATAGATTCGTCAACAGGTACAAAGTCTCTCTCTAAGAGAGATCTCACAAAATAGAAGATAACCAGAATATAGACTAGAAACCCTAACCAGAATAGGGTAGCGCACCACTAGACCAAGATAGGCCTCCAAGAGATAACCAAAACCCTTCACAAAATCAACCTTACTCTGTAGCTGCGTCTCCTCCTAAGACTTGCGCACTTTTCCGTGAGAGAGAGAACTTGTGTTGTGTGTATTCTTCAAATGAGGCTCCTAGCCTCTTAGAAATACAAGTTGAGTCACCCTGTAATTAGGTTAGGGCCGACTTGTACAATTGACACTTTCTAATTTACATTTGACTTTTACAAAGGCACAATAGGGCCGACTTTTACAAATACATCATAATATTATTCTTTAGGGTTTTGACTTGGTCTAATATAATAAGAATATCTTCCGAAGCTACTCAAACTTCAACAGTTTAATCTTCAGACAATTCCTCATCGAAGCTTCTCTTTCTCTTGCGCTTCTTTTGAATTTTTGAAATGGGGCTCCGTCTAGACACAGACCTCCTGACCGGTTTAAGAATTATTGGCCTTACCCACCAACACCATACTTTGAAAATTCTCCCGTCATCATCATCGCGCAGGGTACTCGCCACGGTGGCTTTTGGTGTTTTTCCTTCACCTTCCATTAAGAGCTATGTACTCCCACCAACTCTCGCACTAAGAATTTTAATTATGATCATCAGTTTCCCACTTGGGGTGTGCCTGTACAAGCCTCCTTGTCACTTGATGGGCGACTGCCAATTCGCATCGGTGTGTCCTTCTTATAACTAACTTAATTCCCAACTGTCCTTGTCGAAGTACCATCTGTCCTTGCCATCTTGTCAAGCTTTTGGGATGCCGTCACTTGTCCGGGCCCAATCTTGACTTCCGTCACCCCATCTAGGAGGCACAAGTCCATGTCACTTAGTTTCGTGACATCTTGCAAGAGGTCTCGTGGCATGGGCCCCCTCCCTTCAAAAGTTGTGCTGACTTGGCTGTGCGACCCCTGCACTTGCTAGATAATCTGCCACCGCATTTGCACTTCTTCTCACATGTGCTGGGATAATCACTAGGATGGCCGTGGTCAGTGTTACTACCTTTGAAAGCCCAAAAGATAATCTCCAATTTTTGAGTATTTTCTCAGGATGGGAACCGTTTAGCAATTTCCTGAGAGCTGAAATTAGCAGAAGTGAGTTTCCTTCTACAATAAGCCATTTGTATCCTTGCTCCACCACTGTAGCCAACCCTCTAACTAGACCTTCTAACTCTACCCCGTTGTTAGTGTTGTGCCCCAACTTACTTGTAAATAGTGATACGATTTTTCCTTCTGCGTTGTGAAAGACTCCCCCTGCCCCGGAGGAGCCTGGGTTTCCCTTCTAAGCTCCATCAAAATTCAACTTGAGTGAGCCCTCTGGCGGTGGCATCCATTTTTCTTTGATTCTAAACCTGATTTGTCTGGGGATTTTTGTCGCTTGGCACTAGTCTAGCCTCCAATTTCTGAATATTGTGGCCTCTTCTTTTAACATTCCATCTTCCTCTGCCCATGCACAAGAAGCAATGGACTCTTGGATATTTGCATGAATAATATGCCATACCTGGTCCAGTGTGAGTTGTTTCTGCTTGAATATCCTTCTGTTTCTTTCCTTCCAAACATTCCACATCAGGAACCCTGGAAATAACTTCCATGTTTTGATAAGTATGGGATTCGAAAAGGGATTCAGACTCCATTTTGCTATTGTTTTTGTGGTGTCATTTCCGACTTTATCCGAGCGTCGGAAAACCTCTACTCCTCTATCCCATAGGAAAGACCCTGCCCTACAGTCACATAAAAGATGGTTTATTGTTTCCTCCTCCTGTAGACACATCATGCAGATGGATGGGCCTTCAAACCCCCTTCGAATCAAACGGTCCTAGGTTAGGACCTTTTCCTGTTAATTTTCCATAAACACAACACCGATCAATTAATTCCAAATAAAACTAATTTATTGAATAAACACATAGTTGAGTTATTAACCAAACATTACAGTGGAAGCAAATAAAAGCGGAAATCAAACATATTGCACATGAGATTTCTGGGTAAAAATCCTTGGAAAAACCTCGAAGGGAAAACCAGTACTATGAGATTTATTATTATTAAAATAGACTAGTCCTGGGATAATGGCCCACCCGAGGTATACAAAACAATAGATAGGCAAGCCCAACAAACCTCAAGATCAGTCCTTCTATCTTGTTGGTTGGATGCTATCTCCCTTGCTGCCCCTTTGCTATGCCAACTTGAAAGTAGTTGGCGTATCTAGTACTTATGAGCTTGAGGAATTCCCTCCTTGCTCGAGACTTGTGCATAGATAAGGAGGTGTTGCGTAACCTGTACATAGCTATGGATGTATGGTTGTTACAAATAAACATCTACACTACTCAAATAGTTGTCACCAAATCCAATATCCATGATATCCTATCAATGCCCTTGAGTGTATTGTTCAATGCATGCACATAATAGGAGGTCCAGTAATTTGTTTCCACCTACTTTGAACCAATAAGCTAGCTAAGCAACAAACATGTGCAGTGTCAGTGAGTACCTACACTTGTTGGAGGGTCCATACCTCTTTTACATCTCGAGGATGCTCAAACCAGGAAGCTAAATCCTTTCGCTATCTAGAACGATCAACTATTCTAGGAAAGAATAGACATGTTGAATATGTACTAATTATGTTGACTAGTAGCCATTGACTAATATCAATCCACCATCCATAAAAATAAAGCACCTTGCTCTCATATGAGCTTTTTTATCTTCTCCATTTGCTAGGTAATCTTGAACACTTGTTTTTCTAGTAGTGAAGTCTTGTGTTTGATTTTAGACTTGGGGGGGAGGATATATGAAGTCCCCCTAGGCATCTCCTCATGAAAAGGAAAACAAGAAACATGGAAGTGAATGTAATTTGCGTTAAAACTCTTGCAACTGCATCATCTCCATGTTCATGCAGTTGCATGGTAAATATTTCAAAGATTGTGCCTACATTACTCTTATTTTAGAAGAATGCCCTCGTCTTCCCTAACTTCAAAAGTTGATTTACCCATTGTTGGTACATTAGGTTCAACTTCAGTTATGAAGAGATATGTTTGCTAGGAAAGGTTCCTTAAATTTCTTAAGCCAATTGCAACGCAAATATTTCAGTTTTTTGTTGCAAGGAGAAATTTATTGCTTACAACTCCCTTTTTAGATACTCACAAAAGTGTTGTTTGACCTTTGTTATAACTCCTGTTAAAATCATCATCACAGATGTTAGTTACATATCCACCACTATTTTTTTGGTTTGTCTCAGGCAAGTTTTGTGACATATTGAAGGAAGGGGTTTTGTGGGTTGTATGGGCCTTGGGCCCTTTGCAAATAAATCCAAAGTTTGATGTGGAGTACAATATTGGCTTTTTCCGCTGAGATCTATGGTGAAAGGCGTAGAGTTGTGTATAGTTTTTGGTGAGCAATGAAGTCTGGAAGCGGAGAATGGATGAAGATGATGGAAGAGTTCTTGTAGTGGGTAGGAGGCTTCGGTGTTATTGATGGATGGAGGCCTTGCCACATATTTAGAGTTCCACAATGCTGATTGTTGAGAATTGTATCTTGGACAGGGACTTCCGTAGAGGTTCCATGTGAACGTGCGAGAAGCAGTTCAAGATTTTTTCGAAAAGTAATTCTATTTTCGAAAAGTTATTCTATTTTTGAAAAAGTAAATTCTATTTTTCAATTCACTTTAGTTTAAAAGTGAAAGTCTTATTTTTAGCAGTTGAGTCTAAAAAGTGTATTTCATGCATGCATGACTTAGACTAGGAGTAATCTCAAAAATAGATTAGGGTTTTGGTCTCAACTAAAACTATAAAGATAGGTCAAGATAGAGAGTTCAATGACACAAGAGCGCTTGAGCAGTTGAGCAGGTTGAGCGACAGAGCGGGAGAGAGGGTAGGCAACCAGTTTCCAGCAAAACCCAGTCTCGTGCAATAGGCCATACAACGTATACAACAGTTCTATACAACTGTACGGATCCATTCAGTTGTACGAGTAGTCGTATTGACATTCGTACAGGTAGGCCGTACTCTCCCAGCTGGTTATTCCACTCGGTTCGAGGTGTTTTTTGGTATTTGTGCAGTGCTGTTTTTTGGGCAGCTTGTGGAGGTTTCCTTGTAAGTTTTTCGAAGGAATGAAAAGCTAATTTTGAAGGAGTAATTATCTGTGTTGTGTGAAATTAATTTTTATGCTTCCGCTATTTGTTTTCCAACTATTGTGTGATTAATGCTATGGTCTGAAATTGATTTCTGCAATAATTAAATTCAACAATCTACTTTTTTGATTGAGATCATAAGGACTTTAGTCACCTAGGGCTTGGTGATTTTCTCACTGATCTCAATGATCCTTTATGGAGTGTGTAATGTCCCTTTCCAAATAGGAGCTCTAGAGAGGAGGCTTAATGGTCTAAGCTGCCCCGTTAGACTACATCTAGGGCCAGAAAGGGGTAAACAAGGTTACTAGAGGTCACTCCAGTCAAAGGTGTTATATTCGGAAAGTGATATTGAGCTAAAAGTGAATAAAAGCGCTTTTAAGCCAATTCGAGCTAAAAATAGAACAAAGGAGCAAAAATTAGAAGTCAACAACGAATTAGGGTTTCGGGCAGCTATAAGAGAAGGTTCAACGACCTAATTTATCATTATGTAGATTTTGACTTGTCATTGAGGAGAGAGGTGCATCTTAGGAGAGTTAGCTCAGTGGATTCCGGGAGGAATACACCAGTGGCTGATTTCGGTGTTGAGAGACACACCTTAGTCACTGGGGAGGTCACACAGATCTTCCATCGATCTTTAGCAACAGTTTCACAGGTTGCAGCAGCAAGGGAGCACTCATTCAGGGTGAGGGCGCAACTTCTGAGGAGGTTCAGTGGATCGACTTGTCCCTTTCAGGGAGAGTTTAGAGATTCCCCTCCGACCCAGTTGAGAGGAAGGCAAGGTGCATCTTTTGCCTGGTTCCTCGTCAGATTCCGATGGAGGAATCATCTGGGGCGCACTTTCCGGACATTGGGAGTGCGACACTTGGGGAGGACACATTTGAGGTTCCCAAGCGATCATCAGTTCAGATCCGGGGAAATCCTTCCGACCCATTTCATAGTAGACCTGGGCGATTAGTTTGAGACACACATCAGTCGGTTTCGACGGTAGAATCACTAGGGCGCAGTTTTCCAGAGCAGAGGGGGCGCATTTCCCCCAAGGGGATCCATTCGGGGACCAGATACATTAGTTGAGGTCCGGACAGTCACCAGGACTGTGAGGCAGAGCAGGGCGCATTTCCAGGCATTTCTGAGAGGTATAGCCACCAGGGCGAACTTTCCAGACTTGTAGCAGTTGTCGTACGAGTTGTCATATCCGCAACAGTTCTTCATCTCATCCATTGCATTCCACAACATTCTTCGGGTATCGGGTATTATTGTTTTAGTTGCTATTGTATTCCGGTTAAGATCCTTTTGTCATTGATATAGCCGAGTGATTTATTTTATTCAGTCGCATTCGACATTTGTACTCCACGAAGATTTCATAATATAAGATTTGTAGTCTTTTGTCGCCATTATTATTTGAATGCTCATTTATATGCTGTAAATAATTAATCCTACACACACATTAGCAGAGTTTCCTAGACTAGCCAAGTCAGGAACATTACAGTGGTATTAGAGCTTTAGTCCTGCTAGCCTGTGACTAAAGACGATGAGTGTAGCAGAGGACCTAGGGGGCCGTGAGCACGTAGGTGACGAATATGTCACTTACAACGGACGCAAGGAGGGAAGACCTAGATCTGATTTTCTCCCTTTTCTTCCCAACTCAGAGGAAGAGGCACAGAGGGAAGCAGAGAGAAGGGCAGAGTGAGAGGTTGAGCGTGAGGCAGAGAGGATGTTAGGAGACAAATATGAGAGACCAGAGGGCAGTGGTAAGGCCCCCATTGACACAAATGCAGCCTTCATGCAGGTACTCGACAATCTGGTAGTCAGTCAGCAGGCCACGACTCAGTCTTTTGGCGTAGATGGCTGATAGATTGGCTATAGTGGGCACCCCGGGCACACAAGCCCCACATGCAACTCAGGGGTAGGTAGTAGACCCCAGTCTCCTACTCGCACATACACCTCTTCGAGTAGGATTCCCAGGCCATTGTTCCCCAATTTCCAGAGGGCAGACCCAGTGGCAACACAACAGTCGATAGCACAGAGGCCGCCCACTCAGGCGGAGAACATTGCAGAGTACAGGAGGGAGTATGCAACATTGGGCCGTGACTTCCATTAGGACATGAACCTGGTCGAGTATTGTGGACTCAGACTCAGGAATCGCCCTAGAGAGCCACAGAGAGGAGGACAACAGCAACAACAGGGGCATAACATTGATTCATTCGGAAAGTTGGTAAACTCACCATACCTTCTTTTGACGGATCGTCCAAATGCATCGCCAGAGCTTGGGTACAAAAGCTAGACACGTACTACAAGCTCAACCAGATGACCGAGACAGAGGCCATCAGTTCGCTGCCCTACACTTGGAGGGTGAGGCACACGAGTGGTGGCATCATGGATTGGTGACGTTGGGACACAGTCACATCACCTCCTATAGGAAGTTCACAGAGAGACTCATGGACAGGTTTGACAGGAGGGATCCCGAGATCCACTTCATGGATCTAGCCCAGTTGAGACAAACTGGCACAACATAGGCATTCATCACAGAGTTTCAACGGGTAGTAGTGGCAGTAACAGATATATCAAAGCTCACGCTGATCATGTTATTCACAGAGGGACTCACAGAGCCCTTGAGAGGATGGGTGAAGGAATACATGCCTCACACATTGCAGGATGCCATCTTACGCACTCGAGATTAGGCAGACTTTGTGCCAAAGACTAAACCCTTTTCCAAACCCTTCGCACCATAGAAGGACCGAGACAGGAAGCCATTCTAGAGAGAATGGAAGGGCAAGGAGAAGCTAGATGATGAGACGAGGCGAGAGCTTATGAGGAAGAAGCTTTGCTTCAATTGCAGAGACCCTTGGGTCCTAGGTCACAGATGCATGGGCAAGGGAGAGATTCATTAATGAGGTGGCAACAGACAGTGTGGATAGTGAGGAGGAGCATGACAGTGGATCCACTAGCTCAGAGGAGGAGTCAACACAGGCAGAGGAGCAACCTCCTCGTAGACCACCGACACTGGCAGGGGCCCACCCACCGGTAGTTCCACAGCCTCATGAGCAGGCTAACAGACGAAAACCAGCAAAGGGAGGAGTCATAGCGACCCTTCTGGTGTTCCCAGGTATGATACCCTCCGGATCAGAGGGACTATTCAGGGACAACGGGCAATCGCCCTGATAGATGGTGGGGCCACCCACAACTTCAGTGACGCTTCATTGGTATTGAGACGAGCACTTCAGACATGGGAGTTTGAGGGGTTTGATGTTGCAGTAACAGATGGCCATACAATGGAGTGTCTAAACAGAGTTTCAGACTTGGAGATAAAGTTAGGCAACTACATAGTGAGAGACACATTTTATGTGGTTGACCTATTTGACACATATGTGGTATTGGGAGTCTAGTGGATGATCACCTTGGGCAAAATCACCACCAATTACCGAACCTTGGAGATGGGGTTCAGAGATAGTGTCGGGAAGAAGGTTGTTCTGAGAGGCATGTCAACAGGAGCACCCAGGATAGTTTCGGCCAAGAGGATGGACAGGATATTCAGACATGGGGAGGTAGAATATGTTGCAGAGTGCTTGATCACTACGCGGAAGGATTTAGAGGGTCGACAACAGTATCATACAGAGATCAGGAACTTGTTGGGACGACATCAACAGGTTTTTGGGTCGATTCCACCAAGGAGACCACTTGACACGGGGTTTGAGCACACCATTGAGTTGGAGGAGGGGGCCAAACCTATGATCACCCCACCCTATCGTCATCCTAGGAGG
>SNQJ01S0008279.1:241058-259251 GCA_010110895.2 Picea sitchensis
CATCTGGGTCCAGACACACCAGCAGAGGGGTCGGTCAGTCACTAGGACCGAGAGGGACATTAGGGCGCATTGTTTGGGACAGTTTCCAGACCGATCCGAGAGATCTAGCCACTGGGGAAAACTTTCTAGACTTGCAGCAGTTATCGCATGAGCTGCCATAGCTTGCAGATCATCCATTGATCTCGTAGTGTCATCTATCATCGGGTATTATCATTTTAGTTTGCTTATTGTATTCCGACTAAGATCCTTTTGTCATTGATCTAGCCGAGTGATTTATTTTATTGTCAGCCGCATTCGGCATTGTACTCCGGAGATATCATAATATACGATTTATAGTCTTTTGTCTCATTTACCATCTGTATACTCAATATATATATATATGTTGTAAACAATTAATCATACACACACATTAGCAGAGTTTCCCAGACTAGCCAAGTTAGGAACATTACAGTGGTATTAGAGCTTTAGTCCTGCCAGCCTGTGACTAAAGACGATGAGTGCAGTAGAGGACCCAGGGGGCCGTGAGCACATAGGTGACGAATATGTCACTTACAACAGATGCAAGGAGGGAAGACCTAGACCTGATTTTCCCCCTTTTCCTCCCAGCTCAGAGGAAGAGGAAGAGGCACATAGGGAAGCAGAGAGAAGGGCAAAGCGTGAGGCTGAGCATGAGGCAGAGAGGATGTTAGGGGACAAATATGAGAGACCAGAGGGAATTTGTAAGGCCCCCATGGACCCAGAGGTAGCCTTCATGTAGGTACTCGACAATCTGGTAGTCAGTCAGCAGACCATGACTCCATCCTTGGCATAGATGGCTGATAGATTGGCTATAGTGGGCACCCTGAGCACAGAAGCCCCACATGCAACAGGGGTAGGTAGTAGACCCCAATCTTCGACTCGCACATACACCTCTTCGAGTAGGATTCTCAGGCCATTGTTCCCCAGTTTCTAGAGGGCACCCCCAACAACAACACAACAACCGATAACACAGAGGCCGCCCACTCAGGCGGAGGACATTGCCGAGTACAGGAGGGAGTATGCAGCATTGGGCCGTGACTTCCATTAGGACATGACCCTGGTTGAGTATTGTGGACTCAGACTCAGGAACCGCCCCAGAGAGCCACAGAGAGGAGGACAACAACAACAACAAGGGCATACCATTGATTTCATTCAGAAAGTTGGTAAACTCACCATATCTTCTTTGACGGATCGTCCAAATGCATCGCCAGAGCTTGGGTACAAAAGCGAGACGCATGCTACAAGATCAACCAGATGACCGAGACATAGGCCATCAATTTCACTACCCTACACTTGGAGGGTGAGGCACACGAGTGGTGGCATCATGGATTGGTGACGTTGGGACACAATCACATCACCTCCTACAGGGAGTTCACAGAGCGACTCATGGACAGGTTTGACAGGAGGGATCTTGAGATCCACTTCAGGGATCTAGCCCAATTGAGACAAACTGACACAATAGAGGCATTCATCACAGAGTTTCAGCGGGTAGCAATGGCAGTGACAGATATATCAGATCCCAGGTTGATCATGTTATTCACAGAGGGACTCACAAAGCCCTTGAGAGGATGGGTGAAGGCATACAGGCCTCACACCTTGCAGGATGCCATCTTACGCACTCGAGATTTGGCAGACTCAGCGCCAAAGACTAAACCCTTTTCCAAACCCTTCGTACCACGGAAGGATCGAGACAGGAAGCCATTCCAGAGAGAATGGAAGGGCAAGGAGAAGCTGGATGATGAGACGAGGTGAGAGCTTATGAGGAAGAAGCTTTGCTTTAGCTGCAGAGACCCTTGGGTTTTAGGCCACAGGTGCATGGGCAAGGGAGAGATTCATTATATTGAGGTGGCAATAGACAGTGTGGACAGTGAGGAGGAGGAGCATGACAATGGGTCCACTAGCTCAGAAGAGGAGTCAACACAGGCATAGGAGCAACCTCCCCGTAGACCACCGACATCGGCAGGGACCCACCCACCGGTAGTTCCACAGTCTCCTGAGCAGTCTAATAGATAGAAACCAACAAAGGGAGGAGTCATAGCAACCCTTTATGGTGTTCCCAAGTATGATACCCTCCAGACCAGAGGGACTATTCAGGGACAACGGACAATCACCCTGATAAATGGTGGGGCCACCCACAACTTCATTGATGCTTCATTGGTATCAAGACGGGCACTTCGGACATAGGAGTTTGAGGGGTTTGATGTTGCAGTAGCAGATGGCCATACAGTGGAGTGTCTAGACATAGTTCCAGACTTGGAGATAAAGCAACTACATAGTGAGAGACACATTTTATGTGGTTGATCTATCTGACACAGATGTGGTATTGAGAGTCCAGTGGATGATCACCTTGGGCAAAATCACTACCAATTACTAAACCTTGGAGATGGGGTTCAGAGACAGTGACGGGAAGAGCGTTGTTCTAAGAGGCATGTCAACAGGAGCACCCATGACAGTTTCGACCAAGAGGATGGAGAGGATATTCAGACATCGGGGGGTAGCATATGCCGCAGAGTGCTTGATCACTACGCGGAAGGATTCAAAGGGTGGACAACAATATCATACAGAGATCAGGAACTTGTTGGGACGACATCAACAGGTTTTTGGGTTGATTCCACCAGGGAGACCACCCGACAGGGGGTTTGAGCACACTATTGAGTTGGAGGAGGGGGCCATACCTATGATCACACCACCCTATTGTCATCCTAGGAGGTTCAAGGATGAGATAGAGAAAGCAATTAAGGAATTGCTAGCGATGGGACACATCAGACCTAGCAACAGTCCATTCGCTTCTTCAGTTGTCTTAGTTCTGAAGAAGGATGGTACCATGAGGATGTGCATTGATTATCAGGCCTTGAACAAGAAAACCATCAAGAACCGGTATCCTATCCCTTGCATTGATGAGTTGATGGATGAACTGCATGGAGCAGTTTTCTTCTCGAAGATTGATCTACGCTCTGGGTATCATCAGATCAACATCTGAGAGTAGGACATAGAAAAGACAACATTTCAGTGTCACTTTGGACGTTTCAAGTTTTTGGTTATGCCATTTGGGCTAACCAACGCACCAACTACATTTCAGTCTTGCATGAACCACATATTCAGGGATCAGTTGAGGAAATCAGTCTTGGTTTTCTTCGACGACATCTTGGTCTACAACAAAACATGGCAGGAGCATATGAGGCACTTGGATGAGGTATTGAGCATCATGGAGGCACAGTCACTATACGCCAAAGAGTCCAAGTGTGAGTTCGGTATGACATAGCTACTTTACTTGGGTCACATCATCAGTGCACAGGGGGTACATGTACACCAGGAGAAGATCAGGGCCATTCTGGATTGGTCAACGCCCAGGAATGTGACAGAGTTGAGGAGCTTCTTTGGGTTATGCAACTATTATAGGCAGTTTGTCAGGGGCTTTTCTCAGTTGGGAGCACCACTGATGGATCTCACCAAGCATGGGGATTTCGTCTGGATCGATGAGTCACAGAAAGCCTTTGATCACATGAAGGAAGTCATGGGCACATGCCCAGTGTTAGCATTACCAGACTTCACTCTGCCATTTGTATTAGAGTGTGATGCATCCAGCGAGGCCATCGGGGCAGTTTTGATGCAGGGAGGACACCCCATTGTAGCTGAGAGCAGGAAGCTCAGTCAGCCCGAGAGGTTGTACTCCATCTATGACAAGGAGATGCTGGAAATCATATATGCCTTGACCAAATTTAGACAATATTTGGTGGGCAACAAATTCGTGGTCAAAACAGATCACAACAGCTTGAAGTATTTCCTTGAGCAGAAGGACTTCAGTGAGCGCMAATAGAAATGGGTGATGAAGGTACAAGCATTTGACTTTGACATAGAGTACGTCAAGGGGAAGAAGAACATTGTGGTCAATGCGCTATCTAGGAGACCTGCGACATGTTCTTTGATGGAGATTTCAGCGGATTAGAAATCCCACTTGTTAGTGGAATATCCCAAGAACCAGTTCACTTGCGAGATTATGGATGGCCAGATTCAGGATGACAGGTATAGGGTCATTGACGATGTCATATTCTACAAGGATAGAGTCTACTTGGTACCAGATTCAGGGCTCAAGAAGAAGATCCTCGCAGCAGTTCATGATTCACCGCTAACAGGCCATTAAGGTTTTTTCAAAACCTACAGGCAGATCAAAGAGAGGTTCTCATGGAAGGGCCTCAAACAGGACGTTATGCGATACATCAGTGAGTGTGTGACTTGCCAGCAAAACAAGTCAGAGCATATGCTTCCAGCAGAGCTACTTCAACCATTTCCCATTCAAGAGCAGAAATGGGAGAGCATATCGATGGACTTCATCATAGGCCTACCCAAGGTCCAGGGTAAGGACTGCATCTATGTAGTGGTCGAAAAATTGATCAAGTTTACTCACTTATATGCCATACCGACAGGGTACAACGCAGTTCAGGTAGCTGAGTTATTCTTTAGAGGTCTTCAGACTTCATGGGTTGCCGAGGAACATCATCAACGACAGGGACAGTCGGTTTATTGGGACATTCTGGAGGGAGTTGTTTAGATTGGTGGGGACCGAGTTGACACCCACACTAGCTATCACCCTCAGACAGATGGCCAGACAGAGATCGTCAACAAGTGGGTTGAAGGGTATTTGAGGAACTATGTGGGTGGACAACAAAGAACATGGGTCAGGTGGCTGCATTTAGGAGAGAATTGTTACAACACCACTTTCCACATGTTCATTGGTATGACACCCTTCCGAGCATTATACGGGTATGATGTTCCCACTTTGATAGACTTAGTTTTCGGGGAGAGCAGAGGTCCCAAGGCCAAGGATTGGATCACATAGAGTTAAGAGATTCTCAAATTGCTAAAAGAGAACCTGCAGACAGCTCAGAATCGACAAAAGATGAGTGTAGACAGGCACAGGATAAAGCGCAGCTTTGAAGTTGGGGATTTGGTTTTCTTGAGACTCCAACCTTACAGATAGTCATCTCTGAAGAAGAGTGGGGCCGAGAAGCTCAAGCCCAGATTTTATGGACCTTACAGGATCATGTATCGGGTAGGCGAGTTTGCCTATGAGCTAGAGCTTCCAGAGGGGAGCAAGATTCATAACGTGTTCTACGTATCTTGCCTCAAGAAGATAGTGGGACAATTCATCAACACATCAGAGGAGCTTCCCCCATTGGACGAGGAGGGACAGTTGGAGTTGGTTCCGGAGGAGGTACTGGAGTTTCGAGAGCAAAAACTGAGGAGCAGGGTCATCAGAGAGTGTTTGATCAAATGGAAAGGGCTTCCAATAGAGGATGCTAGTTGGGAGAGTGAGCAGGTGTTGCAACACCCTGGATTGGTATTGCTTGAGGACAAGCAATTTCGGGAAGGGAGGACTATAATGTCCCTTTCCAAATAGGAGCTCCAGAGAGGAGGCTTAATGGTCTAAACAACAATGTTAGACTATAGCCAGGGCCAAAAAGGGGTAAACAAGGTTACTAGAGGTCATCCCAGTCAAAGGTGTTATAATCAGAAAGTGACATTGAGCTAAAAGTGGCTAAAGTGGCTAAAAGCGCTTTTAAGCCAACTTGAGCTAAAAAATAGAACAAATGAGCTAAAATTAGAAGTCAACAACGAATTAGGGTTTCGGGCAGCTATAGGAGAAGGTACAACGACCTAATTCATCCTTATGCAGATTTTGACTTGTCATTGAGGAGAGAGGCACATCTCAGGAGAGGTAGCTCAGTGGATTCCAGGAGGAATACACTAGTGGTTGATTTCGGTGTTGAGAGACACACCCTAGTCACCGGGGAGATCACACAGGTCTTCCATCAGTCTTCAACAACAGTTCTACAGGGTTCAACAGTAGGGGCGCACTTGCTCAGGGAGAGGGCGCAACTTCTAAGGAGGTTTAGTGGATCGACTTGTCCCATTCAGGCAAAGTTCAGAGATTCCCCTTCGACCCATTTGGGAGGCATTCCATACACATCTTTTGCCTGGTTTCTCGTCAGATTCCGACAGGGGAATCATCAGGGACGCATTTTCCGGACATTGGGAGTGCGACACTTGGGGAGGACACATTCGGGGTTCTCGATCGATCATTAGATCAGTTCCAGGGAAACCCTTCCGACATATTTCACAGTAGGCCAGGCGATCAGTTTGAGACACATCTCATCTGATTTCAACGGTGGAATCACTAGGGTGTAATTTTCTAGAAGTAGAGGGGTGCATTCCGCTAGGGGGATCCATCCGGGTCCAGACACACCAGCAGAGGGGCCAGTTAATGACCAGGACTGAGAGGGACATCAGGGCGCATTGTTTGGGACAATTTCCAGACCGATTTGAGAGATCTAGCCACCAAGGAAAACTTTCCGGACTTGTAGCAGTTACCGCATGAGCTGCCATAGCTTGCAGATCATCCATTGATCTCGTAGTGTCATCTATCATCGGGTATTATCATTTTACTTTCCTTATTGTATTCCGGCTAAGATCCTTTTGTCATTGATCTAGCCGAGTGATTTATTTTATTGTCAGCCGCATTCGACATTGTACTCCGGAGATATCATAATATACGATTTATAGTCTTTTGTCTCATTTACCATCTGTATACTCAATATATATATGCTGTAAACAATTAATCATACACACACATTAGCAGAGTTTCCCAGACTAGCCAAGTCAGGAAGATTACATAGTTATTGATGAAAGCAATGTTCACTTGCCTCTTTGAGGGGGCAACCTCTAGTTGAGAAGAGCTCCAATTACAATATGCTTCACAAGACATCTCATTACCTTGCTTCTACTTCTTTATATAGTTTCTATCTAACTAGGAAATTTCTAGTGAAGGAACTTTCTAGTAGGTAGAACCTTTCAATAAGCCTTCTTACAATTATTGCTTTCACACTATATCTACTACATAGGCCTTATTTCATAGAGATGGCCTCAATACATATCAACCTATGTATCTACTTAAGGGGGTTAGGGTAGGACCCTAACAAAAAAGGGCAAGAAACTAGTAAATGGCCCAACACTATCAACTAATCATTGTGATTTTTTTGTGTTTCTTTTAGGGTTTATAGAGTGTAGTAGGGTTGGTGGGACCAAGTAGAAGACGATGGGAAACTAGTAATTAGTTTTTTTTTTATAAATATATTTTAAATTATCCTCAAAAAGGGTGCCACAAGTGGGTACTTGTACTTGCCTCTTGAGGGCATAGGTCACCTCTACACATACCGAAACATAGGGGTTGCAAATTTTGGGTACCTTGGCCTACCCGCTACTGCTTGAAGTATCGAGATGTATGGGTCATCTTGGGTATGTACCTGGTATCCTTGTTAGGAATGTGTACCCAAGCATCAGGTACACATACCTATTTAATTTTGGCTGACACAAAACAGAGAAGATGGTCAAGATGGTGGCTAGTGGGATCATTGCTAAATGTTGTGCCCCCAACATAGTGGAAGAACCCTCTGCAGCGAAAATAGAGCTACTTGAAATTGCTCAAGCAACATTGCTTGAGAAGTGGATCATGTCATGGACGATTGTGACTTGAACCATAAGTCATCATTGACATCTGCAACAAACATCCATGTTCCAGACCCATCACTCAATATTCATGATGCAAAAGAAGGTAACCACCAAAGTCGCCACCTGGAAGGAGGCAAAGCTTTTTCACAGGAGGGGACTTGTTATGAACTTCCTAACCTATTCTTAAATATTAATCCGCTGACCTGATTTTGAATATATTAATTAGAATAGACCTAGTGGTTTATGATAAATAAGAAGGGATCATCCACCCAATAGGATCATCAATATTGTTTGGCATTGTATATAGGAGATTGCCCTTCTCGAATAACACTTGAGTGTTGGATTAATTATTTATGATTTGATTTGGCATTGGTTATCTTAGTATTGTTGTATGTATCAGATTATTTTTGCATATATTGGATTATTTGGATTATTATTGCATGAATTGGTGAATATTGCCCAGAGGTTCATTGCAAACTTGCAAAGAGGAGAATATCTCTGATCCAAAAGACAATATTATCAAATAAACATTTAATTGTACATGTTCTCTTGAGAGTGTGTTATGCTCCTATAATTACTATTTTCTACAATATTTGTCACATGCCCTGTCGGATTTACACAGAAGAACATAGACAGGAAACAAGAAGAGAGATAAGATAAGATAATTTTATTAATGTTCAATGAATGACAACGAATGTAGGTCAGTGGAACTGCTGTGTACAATAGTGCTGATACAATGTGGGAGTGCAAAAGTGGCTTCTATATAAAGCAAGATGCAGGATGTAAACTACTAATCTAAGCTAAGACCTGAGAACTCAACACATAGCAGAAAGCGGATATGGAAGAAAAATGTATGAACTTGCCCTTGTGCCCTATCCTGCCACCATATAAACATTTAATTCCTTTCCCAGGTTTTTGAGATATAAACATTTAATTCCTTTCCCAGGTTTTTGAGTATTTGAATCAGCACACTTGCTGCCATCTTCGTGCCCATCTTTATGCTTGCCTTCGCCCTTGTACTGTGCTTTTAAGGGCTCCTGATTCTCCTTTTGAGATGTGCATCAGTTGCCATGCAATATTATTGAGACATGATCAATTGATCCTTTAAAACTATGTTAGATAGTTGTTGGCTAGCTATTCACCACTGGGAGATGGTTGTTATGTCCTTATTTAAACTTATATTTGCTATTTTGTAATATTTCTATATTTAGATTGCAGATAATTCATGTATTCTCTAAGTAATTGTCAATACTAACATGCCAGTTTATAGAGATCCCATTCACAGTTTAGTCATCTGTTGATATCAAATAGTGTCATTATTCATATCCAGAATTGCAGGGTTTCAGCATGCATAGACCAAAAACTCAATGAAAGTACAGAACAGAATACCAAAAATATTTCTTTCTAGGTTTAGTTAGTGTGCAGATTAGCTAACCAAGAAGGCTAGCTATTTTGTGGCATGAGAAAAGAGTGACTTGGTTTACCTTGTGGAGGACAACCAAGCTCATCAGTTTGTATTCCCTATCTAAGTAATCATTGATATTACTTTTTGCTGGAAGATCAAATGGATATTGGAAAAAATACCTGCAAATATGTAGAATAGTGTCTGTTACCATAACGGAATAATGGAACTAGGGTTTCAGCACTGTTTTGGATGCTGCTTTTTTTTATTCTTCTTCTTTTCTTCTTTTGATTATGAGCTTCTTATCTTCAAGAATGTACTATTGACAATTGCATTTGCATTGTTGTTTTAGATATGCCATGACGGGTCAGTTGACTCAGAAGAGTGATGTATATAGCTTTGGGGTGGTTCTCCTTGAGCTTTTGACAGGAAGAAAGCCGGTAGACCATACAATGCCTAGGGGACAACAAAGCCTTGTTACTTGGGTAAGACTTACTGCTTTCAATTTTATAATCTTGTATGATGTTAGCTAAATGATAACTGTCAAGCTTTGCTGAAAAACAATTTATATATTGAGTTTGGCATTAACATAAGTTTTGGGGGCATTTTAATGGTTCAGCAAAACTTGTCTTTGAGTTTATTGGTTTGGCTGTGATTAGTCGTTAGTTTAATATACATCATCTGTCCATCAAGCTTAATTTTTCTCTGGGTGTCTTTACATAAATCCTTTAGCTGCTATTTGTGACTGCTGTTGTTGTGCATGTCAAGTTTAGAATTGAAATACATCCACCTGTTTGATTTTATGTTTTATGCTGCATACAGGCAACTCCAAGATTGAGTGAAGACAAAGTAAAGCAGTGTGTTGATCCAAAGTTGAAGAGTGAATATCCTCCAAAGGCTGTTGCAAAGGTGTGCAACTTTTTTTTTTTATATTCATGATGGGCATATGTTTTTGAAGGTTTATTGATAAGAGGAACAGAGGGATAGGTTGCTCTTCCCAAATCAGCAGGTCAGTGGCTCATAAGTTGGATTGATGGCAAATGATAGTTGTTTCTAAAATTTTACTGTCTTTGAATGGCAGATGGCTGCTGTTGCAGCATTGTGTGTGCAGTATGAAGCAGATTTTCGTCCCAACATGAGTATTGTTGTCAAAGCACTTCAGCCATTGCTCAATCCAAAACCAACTCCCTCTGCATCTGAAGCTCAACTATGATGCTACCATGACGTGGTCTTTTCTGTAGTTTCCAAATTTTGTTTCTTGATTGTTCTGTAGTTGAAATGTAGATTATTAGATAATTGAACTTGCTTATGCAGCTCTTATATTCCAATTCTGGTCAGTAGGTGGAGGTTGCATACTTTGTATGAAGATTGGTATTTGTACTCTGGATTTATTTTAACGATCAAATTCTTTTGTTCGTTATTGATGGTGTTGTGATATTTATTGATGCAACATATCATATATTTGTAATCCTTGCTATGACTCTTAAATATCACTTGTGGCCCTGTTTATTCTTTAAGACTTCATGTATAAGGAGTTTTTATCCAAGTCTGATCTACTATGGCTTTTGGGCACATCATGAATATGGATATTGCATTTAAGAATCACTTTTCTTCCCCCTCCCCCCCTTGGACAATAGTACAAGATTGGAACACATGAAACGGGATGGTTCATAACATTTACCTGTGCTTAATATCACATGTTGTGATATTTCAGATGATTCAATCTATATTTAAATAAGACATGCTTTGCAAGGCATTCTTTAAATCAAAATCTTAATCAGAATTGTTTCTTTAGGCCATAACTGGTAAGGCTTTGGTTTACACCGACACAAGGGATCATTGTAGGTTAGTCTACTAAATGACAGATATGAATACCAAGGGCAGAGTTGGATGGTCACTTTATATTCGTTTATTTAGTGTTTACACTGCATAATGAAAATGCTTGCAAAATTATTTAATGAAATATGCAAACTTTGTGCCGTATGTTCTCAATAAGCAATACTGGGTAGAGTCTAAAAGTTAGATAAATTAGAGGGATTCAGGTAGTATTGTTTTCAAGTCGAAGTTTGAATGGCTCAAGTTATAAATGCAAAAAGTGGCATATTTGCAGTTGTTGAGGCTTCTCTAGTCTTACTAATGGCATGCTAGTTTTTAGCCTTGCAAATTCAGGAACAAAGCTATCTTTCTGTTTTGTCTTCAGATCTGTACTAGTTACTGTTAGAATCATCAACTCTGGTCTATATGGGTAGGCACAGTTATTGTGTCTGATCCTGAGAAGATATTGCAAGACATATACAAGTATACTTGATATTCCTTATAAAAAATACCATGGTCGTTTTCTGAGTCTCAGTTTAGATCTCAATTTAGTCTTGGGATTAACTGAATTTTGCCTAGTGTTTGTGATAGAATATGATGCATTATACGTAGGCTCAAGATGAAATTCTCGTGTAAAATTACAGGTCGATTTTGATCTTGATCTAGTGAGCTGAAGCAAAATTCCACACTTTATCAGGTCATTATACGTAGGCTCAAGATGAAATTCTCGTGTAAAATTACAGGTCGATTTTGATCTTGATCTAGTGAGCTGAAGCAAAATTCCACACTTTATCAGGTGTCCATGTTCTCTCTGTGGCTTGGGAGGTCTATAATAGCTGTATGTGTAACAAGACAGTTCCAATGACCCAGCACATGTTCCAAGTTCTCTTCTTTTGCAAAGAGACTAACGGTAAAATTCTATTAGTTCAGTTATTGCCTCGAGGAGGGCAGGTTTTATTGGCGGTTGGTTTAAAATTAGTACTTCCCCTCGGAACATACAAATTTAGTTATTCTACATGCTTTGAAACAATGAAGAGAACATTTATTGGGAAATAAATGTATCTTCAGATATGTACTAGTTACTGTTAGAATCATCAACTCTGGTCTATATGGGTAGGCATAGTCATTGTGTCTGATCCTGAGAAGATATTGCAAGACATATCCAAGTATACTTGATATTCCTTATCAAAAATACCATGGTCGTTTTCTGAGTCTCAGTTTAGATCTCAATTTAGTCTTGGGATTAACTGAATTTTGCCTAGTGTTTGTGATAGAATATGATGCATTATACGTAGGCTCAAGATGAAATTCTCGTGTAAAATTACAGGTCGATTTTGATCTTGATCTAGTGAGCTGAAGCAAAATTCCACACTTTATCAGGTGTCCATGTTCTCTCTGTGGCTTGGGAGGTCTATAATAGCTGTATATGTAACAAGACAGTTCCAATGACCCAGCACATGTTCCAAGTTCTCTTTTGCAAAGAGACTAACGGTAAAATTCTATTAGTTCACTTATTGCCTCGAGGAGGGCAGGTTTTATTGGCGGTTGTTTTAAAATTAGTACTTCCCCTCGGAACACACAAATTTAGTTATTCTACATGCTTTGAAACAATGAAGAGAACATTTATTGGGAAATAATTTCCATGTTTGTAAATGTCATAATAGCTTTCTGTGGAAATTTTGAAAACCTCGTGCTTGAGACATTTAGAAATTTTACTTCATCTCAAATACCTGAGGTTCCCTGGAGTTGTTTCAGGTGAACTTTCAGCATTATCTCTGAATCTGAAATATTAATTACCATAGCATATATTTCACTTCTGTCCAACAACCAAAATCACTAAGCAGCCCAAGAAAAAAGAAACCGAAACAATGCACTTCAAGGGGAGAAGATTTACATCCCCGAGGGCTCAATTCTCTTCACAAATCAAATCTGGAATATACTTACTAATAACAGATTTATTACAACTCTAAATCCGCCCCTTCAGTTCCTTTTTAGCTTTGTTAAATCACCTAGCAAATCTGCTAACTGTTCATGCTAAATCAGCATACCAAACAATCCTATAAATTACTCAGTAACATGAAAAACTTAAGTCTGATTTTAGATTTGCAGTCCACAATATCTAGACAGCAAGGGTACATTTCATATTATACAATATAATAAAAATACAAGTACATACCATCAATGCATCACAAGCTGGCACATGTCCTATCTGCTTATCACATGTTAGGACACTCCAATTGCATTCAAACCTTAGCTAGGGCATCCACCATCAACAACAAACCAAAACCAATGATCATTGCCTAATGAGGCATCACACCAAGCCTACTCATTGCTGTTCCAAAGGCAGAACAACAATCAAGCATCAACACCAAGTCCACCTTTGATCTCCCACTTGCATCACAGAAGTATTCTAGTAGATTCTCCAAGCTTGCATCACACGACCTCTCGGTCTTCTTCACTCTAGCGCTCGTGTCTTACTCTAGGGTTTACATTACTCAAACTTAGACTTGGTCCCTATAAGACTTCCCAAAGACTATTACAAAGATAGAATAATGAATACATTGATAGTAAGTAATGAGAAATGTTCTCTCCTCTCTTTATATAGAGTAGGCGAGGGAGGTCAACATAAAACATGGACTAGGTCCACTCAAGTAACCTTAGACCTAAGTCAACAAGGAAACACCAGATGGAACACTCTACAATAAAATAACGACAAGTGTCACTCTAGGGATTTACCCAACTCCAGGGTGGTGCACCCTCAAGGCATGATGCCCCTTTGGGCCTAACCCCCCTCCAAGATGGTGTGCTGTCCAACATGTTGTTAATCCAACGTTCCTTGTTACATGGTGGTTCGTTCTCCAAGTGCCTTGATGCAAGGTGCTCCTCTTGTTGTGTGCCACATGTCTTCTTGTGGCCATTGCTTTTCAACATGTGTGCTAAGGTAGTTACTTCCTCCAATGCTTTTTTTTAACATGTGTCTGGGTCCACAACCAACTTCCATAAAGTATGCTTCTCAATCCAAGCATCTTTAAGTCAAGTGTCCAACCTCTAAGGTGTATGTTACATGGTCTAAGGTTCTTAGGGCTAAGTCCAATGCTGATCATCCTAGGTAGGTACCTCTCCTAATCTAGCAAATGACATCCCCATTGAATGCATCCAATGGATTAGTCATCATGACACATAGGATAGCAACCTCATAAGTGCACTATGTTAGCACTCTATCAAAGGTCAAACATTCTTTCAAACTGAGTCATCCATATGTCCATCAAGTATCACCAAAACCTAGTGCCACATGTCTTCTTGTGCCCGATGCTTTTCAACATGTGTTAAGGTAGTTACTTCCTCTAATGCTTTTTTTAACACATGCCTGGGTCCACAACCAACTTCCATAAATTATGCTCCTCAACCCAAGCATCTTTAAGTCAATATCCAACCTCTAAGGTGTATGTTACATGGTCTCAGGTTCTTAGGGCTAAGTGTTCGATGCTTATCCTCCTAGGTAGGCACCTCTCCTAATCTAGCTATTAACATCCCCATTGTATGCATCCAATGGGTTAGTCATCATGACACATAAGATAGCAACCTCATAAGTGCACTATGTTAGCACTCTATCCAAGGTCAAACATTCTTTCAAACTGAGTCATCCATATGTCCATCAAGTATCACCAAAACCTAGTGCTCTCCTAACTAGGTGAAAATATTTTTGGAGTAATCTCAAAAGTTAACATTCTCTCTTTATGAGAAAAGTGTTTTCTATAACACCAATCAACTCCCTCTGAATTTGCAACATGTAAATCTAGAGCCTCCACAATGCTAGAATAATACCCCATCATGAATTCAACATCATACCTACTTTGCAAGCATTTGTGAGAGTTGCTCCCACAAATATAGGGCCACACACTATATCATCCAAACAATCACTACCCACATGTCTCTCTCAAACCAAGCTACTGCTTGTTCATCTTGAACTTCCCCTTTGCTAGGGTTTTCAAATAACAATGATCTTCTGTGAAATTGAAGGGACATAACCTTGGATCATCGTTTCCCATCGAACTTTGAAATCACTTTAGAACAAGGAAGACATCAACAATGACCAGTGAAAACTCCAGTACCCCTAAAATCAACATCACCAACAAAAATCTTTTGCCACCACATAAAGAGTTCAAGACATTTTGCAAAGATAATCACATCTCCAAACAAGACCATGACAAGTGGATTTGATCTATTAGAGACAAAATAAAAATTTGCATACATCTCCACTCACTAATTTTGAAATGCCAAGCTCATGGTAAAAGTAACAACAACCCATAAGGTATTTTCATCAAACTGTGAACATAATAATCCCTCTTCTACACCTAAAAACTTCCGCCTATTGAAGTAACAACCTCAACAAGGTTACCTCCTTCTCTGAGAGCACATTGAAGCAAGAGTAACATGAAGGTCAACTCCTCCTGTTTGAGAGAATCCAACAACCATGTCATTGGTACTTGTTACTGTTGATATTATGGTAGTTGCAGGAGGTATTAACCTCTACGTGTAACCTTTGTCGAGACTAGAATATTTCGAAAAGCAAGAGAAACCCTAAACAAATGTGTGAGAACCCTAGAAGACATGTCGGCTCAACATAATATATAATATTAAGGTATCCCTAAATAGATGTGTGAGAACCCTAGAAGACATGTCGACTCAACATAATATATAATATTAAGGTATTGTACTCTAGGAAGACAAGTCGGCTCCAGAAGAAAAAAGATAAACAAAAAATATAATTACCAGAAATTCAGGTTGGCCTAGCCAGAAAAGTCAGCGGACAAATTAGTATAAATAGAGGACGTCTTGGCTCATTTGTTTACTCTCTCTCACCCAGAAAACCAGAAACAATGCACAAGTTTGGAGGAGTGCAGCCGCAACTACTGCAACTGGGATTTTTGGTCTTTGGTTATGGCTTGGACTTTCTACCTTGGTTATGGTTTGGATTCTTTGTTTGGTACGCTAGCTTTGGAGAGAAGTACGCTACTTTGGTTGGCTATTTGTTCTAGGGTTTGCTTCCAGAATTATTATGTCTGTCAAGGTTAAAGTGCTTGAGGGTAGCTGTGTGCCTATGGTTGGGTGAAAATATTGCTATATTGTCTATGAAAAAATGAGCACATTTCTTTTATTCTAACAGGTTATGGGCCCACATTATCTTTAGACAGTCTAACCACTAGAAGATAGATTGGGAAGTTATTTGTTAAAGCTCGTTGTGGCACCAGTTATAGCTGCAGCTAGGTTTTCTAATTATGTAGCTGCAACAAATCCTAACACTTGTTCGGGCACTTCTGGTGAAGCATTTGACCTAATTCCTTAACATCCTAGTGCACCCTAGCCTAGTGCACCTCTAGGTACCCTCAGCTAGCAAAAACACAAGGTTTGAATTTTTGGTCAAAGTCAAAGTCAAAGTTTGATAGGTCAAAGTCAAAGGTTGACTGGTCAAAGTCAAATTCAAAGGTTGACTTCTGTTCAAATTGATTTTGTGATGAAAGTTGAAATTTTAGAGTTTCTAGCTTTTTCTAATCATTGAATCTTCTGATTGAGTTTCTAATCTCTTCTTGTCAAGATGGTATCTAGTTTCAGATTGGAAGACAAGTTGGATGATGCTATAAGGTTTCAAAGGTATGCATTTGTATATGCTATCCAAGTAATATCATCTAGCAAAACATGAATGTGTTTGCAAGGAAACTACTAGAGACCTTGTCCAAGCTGTAATATTGGATTCAGTGCATTCAAGAGAACAAGCACACCCTCCATAACAGTCGAGGCTTCCGGTTCCAGGTTTGATCAAATTGTTAAGCTTCAAATTTGATTGTATCAAGGGTGATATTTGCTACATTACAAATTGTGAAAACAATGTTTAGGTTCTATTATTGCTAGGTGCAATGACTACCTGACTGCATATGAATACCATTGATATAGATGCTTATTGTACTTGTTTGTAGGATAAACTAACATCTCCTCTAGAGAGATATTTTTTTGTTTGCTCTTGTTGTTCTTGTTCCGGGCAGGTACCCTTGTGAAATATGTTTGATGAACAATCTTTGCAAAAGATGATATTGAAGAAGTTTATAAGGATGATACAACTGCGAGATGGACAACAATAATAACAGATAGAAACAAAATTAAAGTGATCCAGGTGGATATCGGTGGCCAACCGCCTTTTCCAGCTGGCTCAAAACAACTTTCTGACAAATTTGGTAATTTACTATTTTTAGCAGTTTTTTGGGTCCTGAACTTCCGGAGCCGTTTTGAGGCCCTAAATGACGTTTTTTTGGGTATCTTCCGTTAAAATAAATTCATTATGAAACTTTCATCAACAGTGGTAGTCCTCAGATAGATCTTTGCAACGAGCTATCGTACGCCTAAAACAGAGATGGTATGCAAAAGTTACGACCCTGAGAAGTTGATGTACTAACTTACACAAATGGGGCCCACATGACTTTTGGTGCTTCATCTCCTAGGGTTAGGTTTTTGGATGTCTAGGGTTTTTGACACTCCTGTTTATTGTAAAAAGGCCTTCAGAGCCTCATTGTAACCATCTTCTTGCGAATGAGCACAACTGTCACATCTCTTCTCAGAGATAAGCCACCACCATTCTAGCAAGCTTGTTTTCCATTGCATTTTACAGTTTCAACTTATTTCCTTGTTGAATAGAAAACCAATTTTACTATATCTCTATTATTCTGTGTTGCATCTGTTAATAATCTGTAGTCATTTCGTTCTGCTCATAAAATCCGGATTAGTGGTATCAGAGCGGTTTTCTCCTTGTCATTTTAATGCATGTCCCCAACGAGGTCAGAGTACAAAGAATTGAGTCTCGAGCTTGTTTCTCTTGAGGACCAAAGCTCTCGCACACCCAAGCGACCTCTCATGGAAGGAGAAAAGAAAGATGACGAGACATGAGATCCTTTCAAAATGTTGCTTGAGGAAGCCCTCACGTAACAGAGGAACGAGATTATGGATAGTTTCGCGCAAATCCTTCGACGACTACCAACATGCGACACATCTTCTTCGAGCGGAGGCGTCACCCCCTTCAAGGTACAAATAAACTTCGATATTCCTGTATTTGAAGGTCAGATAGATGCAAATGGTATAGACAAGTGTTTGAATCTACTAGAAGGTTATTTTTCTGTCCATAACTTTTCGAGTAGAGAAAAAATTACTTTTGTGCTCCTCAAAGCCGTTCCCCATGTCAAAGATTGGTGGGAAACTTTTTGTGAGCAAAAGGAAACAGAGGAACCCTCATTATTTACAGTCACGACTGTTAATATTATGGTAGCTGCGGGAGGTATTTACCCCCACGTGTGAACCTGACGAGAATAGAAGACTCCGAGAAGCAAGAGAAACCCTAATGAGTTGGCTAATAACCCTAGAAGCCTTGTCGGCTCAAGAAGATAATTCATATTAGGCTATTAGCCT
>SNQJ01S0008279.1:259261-270688 GCA_010110895.2 Picea sitchensis
TCCTATCCCTCGCATTGACGAGTTGATGGATGAACTGCATGGGGCAGTTTTCTTCTTGAAGATTGATCTATGCTCTAGGCATCATTAGATCAACATCCGAGAGCAGGACATAGAGAAGATGACATTTCGGTGTCACTTTGGACATTTCGAGTTCCTGGTTATGCCATTTGGGCTAACCAACGCACCAACTACATTTCAGTCTTGCATGAACCATATCTTCGAGGATCAGTTGAGGAAATCAGTCTTGGTTTTCTTCGATGACATCTTCGTCTACAACAAGACATGGTAGGAGTATATGAGGCACTTGGATGAGGTATTGAGCATCGTGGAGGTGTAGTCACTATATGTCAAAGAATCCAAGTGTGAGTTCGGTATGATAGAGCTACTTTACTTGGGCCACATCATCAGTGCACAGGGGGTATAGGTACACCAGGAGAAGATCAGGGCCATTCTGGATTGGCCAACGCCCAGGAGCGTGACGGAGTTGAGGAGTTTCTTCGGGCTATGCAGCTATTACAGGCGGTTTGTCTGGGTTTTTTATCAGCTTGGAGCACCACTGGAGGATCTTACCAAGCAGGGGGCTTTCATCTGGACCAATGAGTCACAAAAACCCTTTGATCACATGAAGGAAGTCATGGGCACTTGTCCAGTGTTGGCATTACCAGACTTCACTTTGTCGTTTGTACTAGAGTGTGATGCATTCGGCGAGAGTATCGATGTAGTTTTGATGCAGGGAGGACACCCCATTGTATTTGAGAGCAGGAAGCTCAGTCAACCCGAGAGGTTGTACTCCATTTATGACAAGGAAATGCTGGCAATCATGCATGCCTTGACCAAATTCAGACAATATTTGGTGGGCAGCAAATTCGTGGTCAAAACAAATCACAACAGCTTGAAGTATTTCCTTGAGCAGAAGGACCTCAGTGAGCGCCAGTAGAAATGGGTGACGAAGGTACAGGCATTCGACTTCGACATAGAGTATGTCAAGGGGAAGAAGAACATTGTGGCCGATGCACTATCAAGGAGACCTGCGGCATGTTCTTTGATGTAGATTTCGACAGATTGGAAATTCCACTTGTTAGTGGAATATTCCAAGAACAAGTTCGCTTGTGAGGTTATGGATGGGCAGATACAGGATGACATGTATAGGGTCATTGATGATGTCATATTCTAGAAGGACAGAGTCTACTTAGTGCCAGATTCGGGGCTCAAGAAGAAGATCCTCACAACAGTTCATGATTCACCACTAGCAGGCCATTAGGGGTTTTTCAAAACCTATAGACAGATCAGGGAGAGGTTCTCATGGAAGGGCCTCAAACAGGGCGTTATGAGACACATCAGTGAGTGCGTGACTTGCCAACAGAACAAGTCGGAGCATACTCTTCCAGCATGGCTCCTTCAGCCACTTCCCATTCCAGAGTAGAAATCGGAAAGTATATCGATGGACTTCATCATAGGCCTACCCAAGGTCCATGGTAAGGACTGTATCTATGTAGTGGTAGACAGATTGACGAAGTTTGCTCACTTCTATGCCATACCGACAGAGTACATTGCAGTTTAGTTAGCCGAGTTATTCTTCGGGGAGGTCTTCAGACTTCACTGGTTGCTGAGGAACATCATCAGTGACAGGGACAGTCGGTTTATTGGGACATTCTAGAGGGAGTTGTTTAGATTGGCGGGGATAGAGTTGACACCCAACACGAGCTATCACCCTCAGACAGATGGGCAGACCGAGATTGTCAACAAGTGGGTTGAAGGGTATTTGAGGAACTATGTAGGTGGACAACATAGAACATGGGTCAAGTGGCTACATTTAGGAGAGCATTGCTACAACACCACTTTACACATGTCCATTGGTATGACACCCTTCCGAGCATTGTACGAATATGTTGCTCCCACTTTGGTAGACTTGGTTTTCGAGGAGAGCAAAGCTCCCAAGGCCAAGGATTGGATCACAGAGAGTCAGGAGATTCTTAAGTTGCTGAAAGAGAACTTGCAGACGACACAAAACCGACAGAAGATGAGTGCGGACAAGCACAGAATAGAGCACAGCTTTGAGGTAAGGGATCTGGTTTTCTTGAGACTCCAACCTTACAGACAGTCATCTCTGAAGAAGAGTGGGGCCGAGAAGCTCAAGCCCAAATTTTATGGCACTTACAGGATCATGCGTCAAGTAGGTGAGGTTGCTTATGAGCTAGAGCTTCCAGAGGGGAGCAAGATTCATAACGTGTTCCACGTATCTTGCCTCAAAAAGGCAGCGGGACAATTCATCAACACATTAGAGGGGCTTCCCCCATTGGATGAGGAGGGACAGTTGGAGTTGGTTCTGGAGGAGGTATTGGAGTTCCGGGAGCAAAAACTATAAGGAGTAGGGTCATCAAAGAGTGTTTGATCAGATGGAGAGGGCTTCCAGTAAGGACGCTACTTGGGAGAGCGAGCAGGGGTTGCAACACCCTGGATTGGTATTGCTTGAGGACAAGCAATTTCGGGAAGGGAGGACTATAATGTCCCTTTCCAAATAGGAGCTCCAGAGAGGAGGCTTAATGGTCTAAACCGCCCCGTTAGACTATAGCCAGGGCCAGAAAGGGGTAAACAGGGTTACTAGAGGTCACTCCAGTCAAAGGTGTTATATTCAGAAAGTGACATTGAGCTAAAAGTGGCTAAAAGTGCTTTTAAGCCAATTTGAGCTAAAAATAGAACAAAGAGCTAAAATTAGAAGTCAACAACGAATTAGGGTTTCGGGCAGCTATAAGAGAAGGTTCAACGACCTAATTCATCATTATGTAGATTTTGACTTGTCATTGAGGAGAGAGGCGCATCTCAGGAGAGGTAGCTCAGTGGATTCCAGGAGGAATACACCAGTGGCTGATTTTGGTGTTGAGACACACACCCTAGTCACCGAGGAGGTCACACAGATCTTCCATCGATCTTTAGCAGCAGTTTTGCAGGTTGCAGCAGCAAGGGCACACTCATTCAGGGTGAGGGCGCAACTTCTGAGGAGGTTCAGTGGATCGACTTGTCCCTTTCAGGGAGAGTTCAAAGATTCCCTTCCGACCCAATTGAGAGGAAGGAAAGGCACATCTTTTGCCTGGTTCCTTGTCAGATTCTGGTGAAGGAATCATTTAGGGTGCACTTTCCGGACATTGGGAGTGCGACACTTGGGGAGAACACATTCGGGGCTTGCGAGCGATCATCAGTTTAGATCCGAAGAAATCCTTCTGACCCATTTCACAGTAGACCTGGGCGATTAGTTTGAGACACATCAGTCGATTCCGACGGTGGAATCACTAGGGCACAATTTTGCAGAGCAGAGGGGGCGCATTTGCCCCAGGGGGATCCATCCGGGGACCAGATACATTAGTTGAGGTTTGGACAGTCACTAGGACTGTGAGGTAGAGCATGATGCATTGTTTGGGACAGTTTCCAGGTATTTCCGAGAGGTATAGCCACCAGGGCGAACTTTCCAGACTTGCAGCAGTTGTCGTACGAGCTGTCATATCCGCAACAGTTCTTCATCTCATCCATTGCATTCCACAACATTCTTCGTGTATCGGGTATTATTGTTTGAGTTGCTATTGTATTCCGATTAAGATCCTTTTGTCATTGATCTAGCCGAGTGATTTATTTTATTCAGCCGCATTCGACATTTGTACTCCACTCAGATTTCATAATATAAGCTTTGCAGTCTTTTGTCGCCATTATTATTTGAATGCTCATTTATATGCTGTAAATAATTAATCCTACACACACAGTAGCAGAGTTTCCTAGACTAGCCAAGTCAGGAACATTACAGAGTGTCAAGTGCTTGATTGAATCTCCTCATCTCAACCGGGAGGGGATTTTGCCTTTATTGGATCTTCAATTAATGGGTTTATGTCATTTTATACTTTTAAGTCCAATTAGGTGAGTTTCTATATCCAAACATGGTATCTCATCAAATCACCAATCTAGTACATTACAATTTGAAATGAAAAAAGTTTCTATTTTTATAGTCTTGCATACATATATGTTAGAATGACCAATGATCCCACTGTAATTAAAAAAATCAAGGAGCTAACCACTCATTAGGTTTAATTACCGAATAGAAGAAGCTTGCTTGGTTTTCATTTTCCATGCTTTGTATCAGTTCTTTGGCATCAACAAACATGCCACCACCGGTGTAACTTTGGCATCAACAAACATGCCACCACTGATGTAACTGTTTGACTTCTCTGCCTCTTCAAAGATGCTTATTTGCACTCCAACTAATCCCAACTATAACTTTGCACCCTACGCTTCATTTATCTGTTAGGTGACTTCTAGAACGACCTCCCATCTTGTCGTTGGTCTCTTCAGATACTTAGGTGTCATTCATTAGTGATGTAAGGCTCAGTGAATTGCAAACACCTTCTTCTCTATCCTATAGGAAAGTCCATTCTTGTCAGTGGCAAAGGAACTAGCAAGTTGAGATAGTAGTTGAACAATGTGGTGAACCAACCCGGTTCACTATGTAAATATCCAAAATACTTAGAATATAAAGATATCCATAAGGACAATGAATAATATAAATGTATATGAGAATAAATAAGATAGTATGAGATGATTGATTACAATGACAATGAGGGTCATATATACCCACACAGGGGTGCCCTTTCATTAATAGACATGTCTTTTCATTATGACACATTAATTATTATTATTTAATGATTATTTATTTAATTTTATATGTACATATGTTTGTTACAAACAACAAACTGATGAAACTTTGGAGCCCCATCCCTGTGCAACCTCCATCACCTATACAGGTTCTTCTAAGTGACGGCAAGTCAATCCTCTCTTACATCAGATGTGTTAAAGAGGTCATCAAGTTGAACTAATAAAATAAACTATTACCAATGTATTTCAGCCTCTTCAACTATGACCTTATTTTTAATAACCACTGTGAATCCCTTGTTCACCTCTCTATAATCAATAAGAGGTACACTCCCAAACCTCTCAACACACCATTTACAATTAAGTGTATAGGCAAGCATGTGTAATGGTGTGTTCATTTGGGCACACCTTATCTAAATGACAGGTTGAAAATATTAATTGTTCACACTTGTGATACTCTTCTTATTTCGTGACCCTTTGTGCATCCTCACCCTGCAGGTTCTCTTGGTCTCCTGAACCGCTTTTGGGTCTCCTCCCCTGATCCCCACCCCGCTTGTCCATATTTGTGGTAGTTAGACTAAGAAAAGACATTCTCTTTGATTCCTTTACCCCCACCATTCCCTAACTCTCCCCTGTTCTGACCTCGCTCCCTTCACTTGATCTCGTCGTCCACTTCCTCTTCCATGTCTTCCCCTTCATGTCCACCCCACCCTCCTTTCCCCTTCTCTGCTATATCCACCCTTTGATCCCTCCCTCTCTCCTACCCATCGGATTTTACCTTAGCCCCCAACTTAGTCTCCACCTTAGCGCCTTCCTTGTCATCCCTCATTCTTGCTTCCATTATAGTGACACCCTTTTGCCCCGTCTCCTCCCCCCCCCTACTTGGTACACTACTCTCAATAGTACACACGACCGCCTACAAAATAACAGAGAATGGGGTTTGGGGTTCTTCATGCAACAATAGGCAGTAAGGTGGATTTCCCTCTTCCCCCCACCCCCTGCTTGGCACAATCCTCTCAATAGAACACACAAACTCCTACAACATAGCAAAGAACGGTCCTAGGTTTTATCACTCAACGATAGACACTAAGGTAGATTTTAACTTAGTAGAAGACAATAAGGTAGATTTTGACCCAACAACAGGCAAAAAGGAAGGGGTATACACAACAAATAGTAAGGAGGCTTTGTATATTGCATTGGAGAAAGCAGTGGAACTCAACCTCCCTTTTTTTAGTGGACATTTCAAAGTGGGCAGTTCATCTCAGGGCCATATTGGCGAGACTAGAGAAGTTGGAGACTGAAAGCAACCTACTTCAGTCCTCAATCCATGACTTCATTGGTAGAATTATGGAAGTGGAGTTTGAAAACCATATTCTCAAGCATCTGGTAACAAAGATGAAATGTTAGGAAAACATTGTCTCCAAAACCCGCTTGGAGACACCTTTGTAACACAAATTGAAATTTCTAACCTCAAAAGCTTACAAGAAGAAATGAGATCCCAATAGGTCTTGATTAAGTAGAAAACAAAGTCTTAGGCTTAGGTTGTTTGAAAGAAGGGAGGGGCTCCCCCACTCGTTGAAGTGGTCTAGGCACAAATAACTAAAGTGTGTCTTAGACAAATCCGGTGTTATACAGGGACCAACTCCTTGTGCTCCCCACGCTCTTGGGATGACAAAAATTGATGCGAAATGTTTTGCAGCATCCCCCAAAAAGTGCTCCCCATAGTCTTGGGATGATGAAACTTGTTGCGAAATGTTTTGCAGCATCCCCCCAAAAGTGCTCCCTATAGTCTTGGGATGATGAAACTTGATGCGAAATGTTTCGTAGTGTTAGACATAAAAGCAACTTGGTGAAATGTGGTGTGAAACATTTCACATAAAATGGAGGACATTTTGCATGTGGGGAGGGATACTTGGGTGCTCATCATTGAAATCCAAGATGCTTGGGCGCGCCCCCCCTTGAATTATGACTTGCAAATTTTTAAAATGTCTAAAGATAAGAAAACCCTAAAACCTAATATGCTAACCAAAGTTGCCTTACTTTATCAAACTTCTCATTGTGAAATACAATTAGATGGAACATTTATGTTTTCATATCTTGAAAATTTTATTTTTTTATGATTTTAGAGATGGGGTCCCCTAGCATAGGGGACCTCGACGTCCCCCATGATGTTCCCTAAAATTGAGGGGGTGTCTCCACATGTCCCAGGATGCATTTTCCCCGTTCCTGAGTCCCTATGTCTTGGAAACTTGATGGAACATTGCATTTCATTGGGTTGGAGTAGTAATGGAATCCATATTATCCAAAGAAAACATTATCATCTATCTCGACCAAAACATCAAAGGAGTTGGCGGTTGACAGGCCTCTAAGTCACCTGACACGTCCAAACCCCCCCTCGTGTCGCGAATCCTACGTGTTGGACACCAAACGACAGGACACGTGTCAGATACTTGTTTAAAACGTGTCATGTTCACAGGACACGCGTCTCTTGAAAATAGGACACGTGTCCTGCTTAGAAAAGGACCCTGGCTCATGTTTTCTCATACAAGTTGCAGTTTTGAGGTGTTGCAGTGTGCAACTAAGGGTTATTTTGCCTTACTAATTCTATTTAAAGAGGTCCCCACCCCCTCCATTTTACCCGGCCTAGTAATTAATGGTAATATTAAATTCTTAAATTTTTCATCCTTTTACTTAAATTTTTAACATTACCATTAATTGTTTCAGGATGTTTGAGAGTGGTTCCAACCTCATTGGACTTCATATGGAGAAAGTAGAATTTTAGGTCCCATTCAAAATTCAACAGACTTAACGGTTTTTAGGATTTCAAGATTGGTAGGATTGCAATGTTTCCACTGGATTCTATCATGTAAGAGGGTATGAGACTGGCATTTAATCAAGGGCACCATACCCTTTATGTAACTCGATGTTGGTGGCATTGATTGTTGTACTCTTCTGTCACGACCCCAGTAAAAATGTACACTTCACTCAAGTATAAACTCTTCTGTTGAACTCTTCTCTTTGTCATTGTGTCAAGTGACTTAGTGGTGTATCTGCACACCAACCTTTGTCTTATTTGCAGGCACTGGGCAGAGAGAAGAGTGGTTGAAGGGAAAGACAAAGATGTGTGACGTGTTTCCTGATGATATGGGTTTGGACAACAGTGTTGAGTTGGCAATGTCATCATTTATGTTAGTAACTTAGTAGTTACTAAGTTAGTACCAGTTGTATGATCGAATTTGTATCATCATCATGTAACTGTTTACAGTTTAATTATTTCATTTTTGCATGTGTAATTCATAATTTAAATTTTGATATATAAATTATATATATATATAAATATATATATATATATATATTTTTTTTTGTTTCTTTTTTAAATATATATATATATAACGTGTCCTCTGTGTCCAATTTCCGAGGGTCGTCATGCCCGTGTCGGATACTTGTATTTCTGTGTCCTTCGTGTCCCGTGTCAGGTGACTTAGACATGCCTTAGAGGACATGAGAAAAATAGTCATGCATGGTACGAACTTTGGGTTTCCTTTGTGCCTCCTCAAGGTTCGAAGATTCCCGAGGATAGGTAGAGAGCGTGCTCTCTTATTACCACATTGAAGGTACCGCCCCTTGGGAGGGTAGGTGGTGTGGGGATGAGGTGTGCATTGTGTTGTTGTGCATTGGGAGGGATGCACATGCTCCTTCACATGGCCAAGGCTATAGGTTTGCTCCTAGCCAACACAACAAAGGTCGATGGTTTGTTGGCTTGAGCCTTTTGGACAATCACAACCTTGTTGGCCTTCAAATTCTTTTGAACCACTTGCACACATCCATCCTCAACATCATTGTTGGCTTGGGGGGTTGTTTGATCTTGAGGAGTTTGAGGTGCTTGATCGAATTGGGGCAGAGGTGGGTAAAATTTGGTCATCAAATGAAACTCTCGAATCTTATGGTTTGAGCTTTGGTACCAAAAACAAGAATTGAGCAGATTGGTGCACCTAATAGGCTGCTTAAACATCTTAACCCCCAATTGGATCTACACAAACTCTATAAGGTCTTTGGATAGGTTGACTTTAAGGCAAACCTTCTTTTGATGGCAAGGGTTAAAGAACCTTTTAGGTTCATGGTAGATAACGCTATCCAGAGGTTCGGAAATATTTTTGAGGAATAACCAGAATTACATGGGTGGGCTAGGAAATTCTACCCACACAACAGAGATGTGCACTTTGCCTACTGAAAAGTCCTCAAACCAATGGGAGAACACAAGAATATTGCTACATACCCAAGGGTGGTGGGAAGCAATAGCTTCATAGATTCACATGTAGACTCTTTAAGAAAGGAAAACAAAAAAGGGCCTTTAGTCAGGTTCCTAGTACACTGGCAATGCCAACCATATGGCTTCCATACCTCCATCTAGTCCTAGAGCATGGCCTCTAGAGGAGTGCGACCATCAAAGTACACTCCATGAGTGTGTCTTGCTTAGACTCTTGACCAATAATATGTTCGAGGAATATGTTTGGAAATATGTTCAAGGGATAGCCAAAATTGGATGGGTAGGCTAGGAAACTCTACTCACATAGGACAAGATAGATGTACACTTTGCTTAGCTGAAAAGTCCTTAAATCAATGGGAGAATGTAAGAGTATTGCTACATAACCAAGGGTGTTGAGAAGGAATAGCTTCACATGTAGACTGTTATCACGCAATTTGTACTTGTTCCAAAGGGAAAGGCTAAGGGAGGCAAATTGGCGTAACAGGAGGTTATCCAATCACTGTCACCTTAATATGATACCTCTTTCTATTTAGGGTTGATGGCCCAGGGGAGACGTCCCCGATGACCTGGGGGTTTGAGAAGGCAAAGGTGAAAGTGTCTATAAAAGGTATCCACTCTCACAAGTCACATTGATCAGAAAGTCCCAAGGTTTTAACCAATGAAGCAGTGATGTGCTTAGATGTACCTGCCCAGAACAAAGCAACAAGAAAACAATATCTTTGCAAGTACAATTTTGATGTTAGTGCTTCATAAACCTTGGACTAGTCAATAAAAGCAATAAGTTGATGCTAGATGAAGCAAACAGAATTTTATATCAGCAATGTTTACAAGATAATAACTTCACAATGCATGCCTTAAAAGAGCTTCACGATGACCAAAAAGAATGACCCAATAATAGCAATGTACTAGCAGTTGTTAGAAGCTAATTAGGCAATGTAAAAACTCAACTTTTTCAATTGCTTTAAAGTGCTTTTACTGCTGTAATAAATGGTTGTA
This sequence comes from Picea sitchensis, assembly GCA_010110895.2. NCBI lineage: Eukaryota > Viridiplantae > Streptophyta > Pinopsida > Pinales > Pinaceae > Picea > Picea sitchensis. Next base: position 269,157 of record SNQJ01S0008279.1, read on the forward strand.
GCTTACTTTTGTAACAACAAGTAGGTTAGTAAATTAATCTACTCCAGGGTTAGGAAAGGTTAGTAGATAGCTCGAGGTAAAAGTTTTGAGAGTTGTTTTCATCAATCAATCAAGTGCAAGGCCTAGATCAGTGCCTTTAGGGTTAATGGAGTCACTTTTAGTAGCGACAATCTTGAAGGAACAACTGATAATGTGAGAGCTAGAGACAAGAAAGTCAATGATTGAGGTGTTGGTAACTCAAGGCCTCAATCACTAAACCCTAGGGGGAAAATGGCCACTAGGAAGTAGGTAACCCCAGGCCCTAGCGGTTTTCCTCCTTCTTTAGCTCAAGGATGAAGTAAATGATGGCTTGATGAAGCAAATGATGCTAGGGTGCTGCAATGGCAGGGCCCTTAGCACAAAGCTTCAAGAAAGTAGGGTTTTTAGCACAATCTAGTAGGTGAAAAGTTGTTAAGGCAAGAACGATAACATGTGCTTTAACCTCCTAGGGTTTTAAGCTAGCAATTTCATAATCTTGGAAGAAATGCAAGATAAATGTACCATAACCATTCGAAATGAAGAAGAATTGCAGAAATTTATTTACATTCACCAAGAATAATCTAGCAATAGTCCTAGTTGAAGACTTTCCACCAAGAAAAATGCCAAAATACACCAAAATTAGCCTCCTTCAAGAAGTGCACACCAAATTTCAGCCAATAAACCCTAAGTAGGGTGCAAATTTCAGACCTCACTAAGTGTGAGTGAAAGATCATGAATAATACAAGGGCAAAACCCCTTATTTATACAATTACAATGATCTTTAATTTACAAATGAGGTCAAAAAGGCCGACCTGGCCAGTTTACATGTAATATCCAGTTTTTTACATAAAATGACAAATTAAACCCTAAATCAAGCAGAAGAGGTGACGTCATGCCCTTCTAGGGTGACGTTGGGCCTCTCAGGTGAAATGTTGGCCTCCAGGAGCAAAACATTAGGCCTTCCAAGGCCTCTGGATCAAGCCACACGTGCCACTTGGCACACAACTGCCTCCATCGTGTCCATCAAACGCTGGGTGATGTCAAGGGTCACAGAGGTGACGTCATGGACCTTCTAAGGCCAACATCATAGTGGGAGGGCAAGACCCCCCTGGGTCCAGGCCTGCCAGGCTGTCTCTGGTGGAATGTCCTCCTCTCTCTCTGGTGCAAGCCTCTGGTATGTGTATGCCCCTGGCTGGGGTCTCAGCATCCATCTGGTGGGATTTTTAGCCCTATGGAGGTCCAAACTAATCATCTCCCCATGTGTACCTGTCCGTCGGGTGTGGCCCTGCAACAACAAGAAGTACACCCTCCATGGTCTCATAAGTCACAGGGATCATAGCAATGTCAATCACGTCTAATAATCAAGTTATCTAGTGGTCATTCTCATAGTGACCCAGACTACCCAATGAATGAAGGAGAGGAGGGTGGTGAAGGGGATGATAATGAAGTTGATAGTGGCAAAGCTTCATTAACCCCCTTGTGGAGGTATGTCACAAAACTTGAGGAGGGTAGAG
>SNQJ01S0008279.1:273255-294328 GCA_010110895.2 Picea sitchensis
TTTTGAAAAATGCGCTCCCACTCTCTGGCAACACTGGTCATACCGCTACATGCCCATGGACCTAATAGGCTGGCTCGTGATGAGACCCCCTATCCTCCAACTAGGTCTTGATTTTATTATTTTATGGGTCCCTCCATTTCTTGTTGAGAAGCCTTTTATTGCTTTCTCGGGGATCCCTGGGCGAAGCATCTGAAGGTTTTGTTCTTTTGGCTTTTATCTTTTGCCAACTACTTTTACCCTCTGGGCCTTTAGCCCCTTCTTCCCACAAAGTAAGGTACAACCCTTTCCTAGCTTGGCAAACCCAATGCCCGAATCAATGTAGGGGATGGATGAGAGGAAAAATGATGAAAAGTGATAAGTATGGTGGGAATGGACGATGAACTTTCATGAACCCACCCAGTGGCAACTCAAATCCCAAGGGAACCAACTTGCTAGGGCATCCTTTCATTCCCCCAGGTGTGGACAAGTGGAAAGGCATAAAGTCCAAGCACACGTCAGAAGCAAAAGAATTGATTGCACATATTCAAATATTTTGAGAATCAGAGTGACACATACCATGATACCCAGACTCATTACCTCATGGAGCAAGACCCACTGGTGTTGAAAGACCAGGCCGATGGGATGGATGTTGTTGCTGTTGACAAGGTGGAGGCGATGAAGAAGAAGGATGGGCCCTCTAGGGCCAGGCTCAAGTCAAAATGGCTCTCGGTACTCCATGTCTAGGACCTGTGGGCCTCGAGACATAATCTCCTTAGTTATCCCTAGGGTAGGGGATAACATAGACTCTTTAAGAAAAGAAAACAGAAAAAGGCCTTTAGTCAGGATTCTAGTACTTTGGCAATGCCAACCATATGGCTTCCATTCCTCCATACGGGCCCAGATCATGACCTTACAAGGAGTGCAACCAACAAAGTACACTCTAGGAGTGATTGCTGCTTATACTCATGATAGATAACCTCACATTCTGAAAAATAAATATCAATGGGAAATTCATCAGAGTTGTTTTCATTTCCTACACTTTGGGGACAAATTTCCAAGGTTTCTTTGGGGGTGCCATTGTTTGACTGTGTCAAACACGAAATTACCGTGGATAACCAGAGCAACATGCAGATCCAATAATTTGTCCTCAGACCCTGATTGAGCCATAAAGGGCTCTCAAAAGCCTGGTGGGAAGTGCGGTCAATAATGACCAGTGTAGGCCAGCAAATCAGAGGGGACGACTAGCAAATGTGGAAAAAAGAAAGTACCGGCAAGAAGGTGCATGCACCACAACATCTCAAGCTCCAAGCCCTTGCTCTTGTTATCACAAAATCTAGCACTTGTGCAAAGCCTTCATAAGATGCTAAACTTGCGTAACAATTGGAAGTAAACCACTGTTACTGATCCAGGTGGATATCGGTGGCCACCCACCTTTTCCAATTGGCTCAAAACAGTTTTCTGGCAATTTTGGTAATTTACTATTTTTGGCAGTTTTTCGGGTCCTGAACTTCTGGAGCCGTTTTGAGGCCCTAAACAACGTTTTTTGGGCATCTACCGATCGAAAAATATTAACATGATATTTTCTGCCAACAATTGTAGTCCTCAGATAGATCTTTCTAACGATGTATCATATGCGTCAAACAGAGATAGTATGCCAAAGTTACGACCCCGGGAAGTTGATGTACCAACTTACCCAAACAGGGCCCACATGACTTTTGGTGCTTCATCTCCAATGGTTAGGTTTTTGGATGTCTAGGGTTTTTGACATTCCTGTTTATTGTAAAAGGGCCTTCAGAGCTTCACTGTAACCATCTTCTTGCGAATGGGAGTAGTCGTCACATCTCTTCTCAGAGATAAGTTGCCACCATCCTAGCGACTCTTTCACTCTGTATTTTTACAGTCTCTGTACATTTCTTTCATTAATTGAAATCGTGTATTACTGTATCTCTATGTTTATGGTTGCATCTCTGATACATTTCTATTATATTATTGGATATCCGAGATATCTCTGTACATTGATTTATTATATCTCCGCTCTCATTTCGTGCCGAAAATAATCCGGATTAGTCACCTAGGTAAGTACTTCCCTCGTTTTAGTGATGGATGAGGATCCAACACAATGGAAGCTTCCCTTGCAACCTCAAGGGATCCTATAGCAAGCCAAGTCTATGGTCCCCTATCTTGGTCACTTGGTGAGATAAATCAAAGGTAGTGTTAAGGTGAGATAAGCTAGGTCTAGGAAGAAATTCGAAGTTAGAATGAGTTTAGACAAGGTAATTGACCGTGTGTATGTGCGAGAAGTATTCCAATGCATTCAACGATAAATACCAAGTCTAAGGAAAGAAGAATAAGCCCCAAAGCACTAGCTATCAAAGAGAAAATGAATGCTATGATAAACTTGCAGTAAGAAAGAGTACACTTCAGCATATAACAGATTTACAACAGCAATGGTATAGCAGCTCTAAATCAGCAATATAATGGATGAAAATATGTCTAATAACAATGAAAACACTTACAAACCATCCACCAACAATTGCATGAAGTTAAGAGCATGGAACTATGTTAGTTATCAGCAATATGCTCAAGCCCTAATGGCTGTAGCAAACATTTGTAACAGCAGCAAGTAAATGGCCTAGAATGCAAAGTGTTGAGTTGGAATGAGCATGCAAAAGTAATGAAGTACCTAAACTAACAAGTTGCTTTGAGAGAGAGAGAGTATTAATTAAGAGTTTGTATCACTTGCAAGCAAAAGACTAGTGCTCTTTCCTCTCCTTGGGCAAATGGAGTCAAGCAACACCTTAAATTGGAAGTTAGATAGCCAAGAAGACTTGGAGATTTGAAACCCTAGGACTATACTCTCATAGGCCTAGCATTTAACCTCAAAGAGACTAAACCTAGAGTTTATACCCTCATAAACCCTAGTGCCATCTCCTTCTTCTATAGTGTCTAGCTTGAAAATCTAAGTGAACTAGGACACACCCTAAGGCTTATCCACTCATAAATCCTAGGTCTTGAACTAGCAAAGACAAACCCTAGGGTTAACCCCTAGACTAGGTCTTAAATGCTTCAACAAATTAAGATGAATGAAAATAGGTAGAGGGATAAACAATCTTAATCCCTCCTAGGGTTTCAAGCAAAATGAACCTAACATACAAGGTAACGTGCAACAATTAACCATATAATAGAGCATCCACCATAATACACCAAGAAAAAACACTTAAACTTGAAGAAGAATACTTACTACACCAAGTCGATATGCATGAAGAAACCCTAGCTCAAAGATCATCCACCAAAACAAGAGAAAACATCCACAAGATCATCCCTCCAAAAAGTGTGCACAAGTACACCATAGTAGAAAAGAAGAGAAGAGAAGAGAGCAAATAGAAGTGTCTCTCATAAGTGGTGAGTTGTGATTTGCAAATGAGGTAGCGCTAGCCTTTAAATATGAGGCAACCCTAGTGCTAAAAGCCCTCAAAATCCCCTTAAACAATAGATGTCCATGATACGAGTGAGATAGGTCAAGGCCGACCCCTCAAATACCCTCAAAAAATAATAATACATGCTAATACACCAAAACATCTCCTCCAATATCATACATGTGGGTGTAGGAAGCCACAACAAGGATGACGTCATGTTCTAGAAGGGTCAAAGGGCCTCCAAAGGCTACGTCTCATCATCAAAAGGTGCAAAGCATGGTGAAAGGTGACACCTCCTCATCAATGGTCATGTCTCATCGTCAAAGACCCCAACTCATCATCAAAGTGGTGCCCCAATGGCAAGCAAGCCCTAATCATCATGAAAGTATCATGGCGCATGATGTCATCATCCATGTGCTCAACGTCCAAGGTGGAATAAAGGTGCATCACCTCTTTGAAGAGTGTCCAATCATGTCCAAGTGCAACGTCCTCCATCCAATGTCTAACAAGCTTTAGGGTGCGCTGTCCAAGATGTGGGTTTCTTGCCCTCTGTCAACCAGTACGACCATATCTGCAAAATAAATGAGGGCCCATCTGTCCATCATCTAAGGTTCAGGAGGTGTGAGAGGACGTGTTTGAATATATCAAGTCACCATATGACCCAACGCTCTGCATCACACATGCTATGTCCTGTATAAAATGCATAACATCCTGGGTGAAATCATAAGGACGTCCTCCAAAGGACCATGTCAAGTGCACCCAAGTCAGTCGAAGCCATAGAATCAAGTAAGACCAATGATCACAAGGTACAAGAGTCCTTAAAATCATACAAAGTAAGCCATCACTTAATACATAAGCCACTTGAGCAATTCACATTAGATATCCCCTTCAAATTTCACATTAACTCAAGACTTTATGCAATTTGGCAAGTTTAGGTATGGGAGGACCATCAAAAGACCCTATTGAGTGTGCCAATACCCAAGTAGAGGGATGTTTTCCAAGAAACCTATCTAAATGTAAGTATGGTGAATGATAACGTGTTGGGATTACTTCATGGTGATGGAGTCATTAACATGCAAGGTACCGTGCTTGGTCCATTTCCATGAGCGCCTTTGTAGAGGGAGTGCTTGCTGCTTGAGATACCCTTTCCTTGGCAGTGTGTGTATTCCAAACCCCTTTCTTGCCTTTTGATATTCATTTCATGCATTGCAAGTCCCATTTTCAGGTTTCAGGCACTTTGTTCTTTCTTTTCTTTCTTGCTGGGATTAAGTCCTTTTGATTGGTATGCATTTTGTGCATCAAGACTAGGGGCGATCACCTCATAGCGAGGGGGTAGAGCTCAAGCCGGCCTTTGGCTTTCAAAGTTGCCCATTCATTATCCCACATTTCTTTCTTTCTTTTATAACATTCTTTCTTTTATTCATTTTTCTAGCAACTGCATCAACCTCGACATTCTAGCCCTTCTTCTCATAGGAGGATGAACCACGGGCCTTTTTGGTGTACATGTAACAGCCATACCGAAGTTTATTACATTGCGGAAGGCCCCAAGACGGAAAGTGTTAAGTATGGGGGGGAACGGTATGTTACCCTTATCAAAGCCTCCCAGTAGTACCCCTGTTCCCCAAGAGTGACAACACGGGACTAAGACACTAATGATGGCCACCAAGGTGAAACAAGGCAAAGAGCATAACTTCTGAGCTTATGGTTCATTATCCAATTTCAGCCCATGATCCTCACTCATGTCAAATGCATTAAATATGACAATTTATATGAAACAAGGACTAATGTACCTCATAATGTGCTGGACCACCATCTTCCAATGAAACATGCTGATCAGGTGTGATGAGCTATGCTGATGAGGAATGAGGCATCTGGGGGGCTGCTGTTTGTGGAGAATACTGATCATCATCATCATTGGGATCACTGTCCTCATTGTGGGCCATGAGACATGATCTCCTCTAGTTACCCCTAGGTGAGGGGAAATCAGGTCTCACTACCCACAGTTATTTTCTTTTGCATCGTTCTTAAGCTCTGCCAGATTTTTGAGATATTAAAAAATTATATTTTAAGTCTAACTTATAAAATGGCCTTTCCAAATGCTGCTTGCATCACTGAATGCTTGTGTTTTCTGCTGATGCTGTAGCCTGTAGGCTTGTTCAAACTTATTGCAGTGTCTTTTTGCTTAGCCTGTTTCATTTATCTTCCTTTTCCATCGGCATTTGTTACTTTTGAGTACATTTACTGGTGACCATTACTTTTATTTTGAACCATAGCTTTCTTTATAACTCCGAAAATCCAATTTTCAGGGGTAATAAAGCTTTGTGGCTCTTTTAAAACTTTGGATATCGATTTCTTGCAACTCTTTATAGTATTTTGGATCAAGCAGTAAAGTATATTCTACTTGTTTGTCCCCTTGTCATATGATATTTAGATGGAGACTCATGTTGCTTTATTTTTGTTCAGCAGTGTCTACAAAGTTTGTTCAATATCTTCCTGTTATCTTGGGGAGCTGTCAAGTTGCATGTTATCTGACATTGTTTATCTTACATTTGGAAGTGACATGCTTCAAATCCTTAAACTAGGGACTTGTGAAAAAATGTATTTACTATTACTTTTATCTGTACTTGTCTCATTCTTAGATAGTTATTCTATTTGAATATGAAGAACATGAGATCTTAGAAAGCGCTCTAGGAAGTTATTCAGATTAGAATCAAGTTGTTGACATGTTTTCAGGGTTAATAAAGCTTTGTGTCTCTTTTAAAACTTTGGATATCGATTTCTTGCAACTCTTTATAGTATTTTGGATCAAGCAGTAAAGTATATTCTACTTGTTTGCCCCCTCGTCATATGATATTTAGATGGAGACTCATGTTGCTTTATTTTTGTTCAGCAGTGTCTTCAAAGTTTGTTCAATATCTTCCTGTTATCTCGGGGAACTGTCAAGTTGCATGTTATCTGACATTGTTTATCTTACATTTGGAAGTGACATGCTTCAAATCCTTAAACTAGGGACTTGTGAAAAAATGTACCTACTATTACTTTTATCTGTACATCGTCTCATTCTTAGATAGTTATTCTATTTGAATATGAAGAACATGAGATCTTAGAAAGCGTTCTAGGAAGTTATTCAGATTAGAACCAAGTTGTTGACATGCTATCGAATGTGCCCATTAGAGTGGTTCAAGAGTATGCACGAGTTTTGCATGTACTCTTTTTCTAAGCCTCTGTTTTTGGTGGAACTTTGTCCACTTTCTTACTTAACATATTGCAGTTTTTTTCAAAAATGTAGTTCTTCCTTATTGCACAGCTTCTGGACATGACATTATCTCTAGCTTCTTCTTCACATCCAGAGGGTTTGCTTTGAAGACAAAACTGACATCAGTAGTGGAGGAGGCAGCAGGTGGCCTTCTATGTTGTAGTATGACTCCCTCAAGTACCTCAAACATTTTCTTTTACAGATTGATATTATCTGACAGGCCTTGGATGATATGATAATCTTGGGTATTGTACATGAAATTTGATAATTGATTCCAGCTGTGTTGCTCTCAAACTATCTGCATCACATTATGAGCTGTTTTGATATTTTTACTACATTCAAACATAGGAGGAAGAAACCTTAAACTCTCTCCCTGGTTGTATCCAGTGCCTGTTACACGCATTGAGTGAGTGCTGTTCAGATATTTTTATTAGATTCTGTTGAACATGACCAATAGGCTACTATCCGATGTGAGATGTACAAGGTGGTAGAAGCGTCTCACATGCTAGGAAGCAGTCCTTTGCATAAGTGGCTGTGACTGGGGGGAATCTATTCCACCAGTGTTGCCCCTTTGGCATACACAAACACTAGCAAACACAAGTGAGCACAAGCACAAGTGCCCTTCTTTCATAGACTGACAAACTGCCATTGACAAAATGTTACTGTGACAGTGATTGTCCAGTTTTAAGGATGACAAGAGGGTAGGCTTTGATCCACTTTTTTGTGCACAGGGAGTGCAATGCAAGTCTCACACATTCGACCACTACCTCCAGGTGTCCCATGGAAACCATAAGGGGCCAGACCAGCTCTCATGGGACTTGAAGCTTAGTCAACTACGAGAAACTCTTCATTCCTGAATCCTCACCATGGGTTGCAACCCATTTGGACTTGTCCAGATTTTAGTTTTTACTTCCTACTACTGTGGGAGTGATATGACATGTTAAATTATTCACATGATTTCAAGATTCATACACAACCAATATGGGATTGTAACGTAAGTACTTTGAGCAGGATTACTGGAGGTTATGTCTGTTGGTGTTTCTCTGAATCCTGCTGTGATATGACACATTAAATTGTCGATTTCAAGATTCATACACAACCATCATGGGATTGTAATGCAAGTACTTTGAGAAGGATTACTGGAGGTTATGTTTGTTGGTGTTTATCTGAATCCTGCAGTGATATGACATATTAAATTGTTCACATGATTTCAAAATTCATACACAACCATTATGGGATTATAATGTAAGTACTTTGAGCAGGATTACTGGAGGTTATGTTTATTGGTGTTTCTCTGAATCCTGCAGAGATTTCTTTTTATTTAAGAGTAACAAGAACATAATATTTTTCTTTTTGAAAATTTATCCAACTATTCCAGAAATTGTGATGGGCTTCCACCAAGTGTTCTCAGTGAGCATTTGCATTCTTTTGCATCACTGTGCGGGGGTTGAAGCTCATCAATTGATCTAAAAGCATCTGAAGTACAGGGTTGCATGTCAACACAAAAAGAAAGATCTAGAGTTATCAAAACTGTTTCACACCTTCTTATGTATCAACAAATAATATCGTATAATAAATAATTTATAATTATTAATTAATAGTCATTATCTTGTGAGACATGACCCTTTGACTTAGGGTTAGAAAATGTTACATGCCTATACATGAATAAGTGAAGGTGGTCAGTTCTGAAGTATACCACTTAGTAAATATCACATATAATTATGAAGTTCACTTAATATAGACTAGCACATGTGGATCAAATATATCTGCAATAATAAAGAATGATTCAATAAGTGATGATGAATGCTGCAATACAATGTAGGGTATATATATCTTACTATTCTAACCCTAAGTCTAAGAATAACACAGCACAAGGTTTTGACTGTTAATTAATAATTAGTGTAAATATATAATATTATCTTATCAAGGTGGTGTTCGCTGTGAGGTCTCTGGTTCTAGTCCGGTTGAGGTTGGAGTCTGGTTGAGTCCTGCTGGGTTACCAGCAACTATTGTGTCTGGTGGTTGAGCTGCCCTCCATCCACATATTCTGGGGAAGAGGGAGGGGATCCCATGAAGTTTTCCTTGAAAACAAATACAATAATATCTTTAGGTACATGTCACACCTCAATATCAAATCAAAGAGCACCAGCTCCTCATCATGTGTGATGTGGAGCTTCTAAAAAATATTAAAATATGTTTCGCCCTAGGGCTGATGCAATAACACAAACACAAATACATTAGTGATCTCATGCACTTTACTCATCAGTGATGATGAGCTAAACTGAATTCAGAATTGGATTCTAGTATCTGAATATTTGCTGAGGCAGGCTCAATAGAGGGTCTGGTTTCCAAGGATTGGTCTTCTCCAAGCCACGAGTAGAAGAGATGTGATCATGGGCTTTTGAGAAACTTGGTTAAACCATTCTGCGGCAGGAGAGAACTGTTGATTCTGTGCATCCCAACCACATAGACATCTTGATTGGAGCCCTTTCTTGTAGGAGAGTGGGGTCTATTCATGGAATTTGGATTAGTCTATTGGATTGCTGGATTGTCTTGTGTTTTCCACATTGTATTTTCTTGTCTTGTCTTCCTTAGGCAGCTTCATTGGTGGTGTCAGGTTTTAACCTGGTTTTACCTATTAATTTAAACATTGTGCTCTCATGCTTTGAGTAAGTAGATTATACGTGTAATCATGTTTCAGAATTTAATATGAACTTCGTTGCAACTTGCCTTGTTAACCGATCTAAGATTAATCTGGTGAATAATATGTCAATAACCCATCTCCAGGTATCACTAAATGAGTTGGACTTCAACATGACAAGTACTGAAAGTTAATTTGAATATTTCATGTGGTTTAAAGTTCAAATTTTTTGAAGAATTTGTTCGAGTCTTGTTTCAGTATCCAATTGTGAGTGTGGTTGAGTTACTGATACTTGCATTTTTTCTGGTCTATTACTTCTTTTGGAAACTCTAAAACAAGAACTGTAAGAATAATATACTTTGCTTTTGTTTGTGGTGATTTCAAAGATCAATTCTAATCTGTTGTAATGGGTTAGGTTCACCAAGAATATCTTGAAGCTGGTGCAGAGATCATAATCACAGCATCATACCAAGTGAGTTCATGTATTTTTTCACTATCTCTGCACTTAATATATGATTTTTTTTTTTTAATTTTCCTTTTTTGAATTTAAGCTTCTTCTTTCAATTCCTAATTACTGTAATTTGACTCCAAACAGGCAACTATTCAAGGCTTTGAATCAAGAGGCTTATCTATAACAGAGGGAGAGGCTCTGTTGCGGAGGAGTGTTGAGATTGCTTGTGAAGCACGTGACCAGTTTTGGAAAAAATGTGCAGAATCTTTAAATGGTGGCGTTGATGATGCCCAAATTCCAAAAGTTAGACCTATATTAGTGGCAGCCTCTGTGGGAAGTTATGGGGCTTACCTGGCAGATGGTTCTGAATACAGGTGAGAGTGTATGCATATATACTTATTGACTTTCATGCCAGTTTGTCTAGTTTAGCATGTCATTAGGCCAAATTTTTGGATTGGCTATTAGGAGACAAGTAAGACAATATATTTCTAACATGGCCTGTTTTATGTTGGATTTATGTGACTTGCAGTGGTGATTATGGACCTGGTATGACAGTACATACTTTAAAAGAATTCCATCGAGGACGAGTGCAAGTTCTTGCAGATTCAGGAGCTGATTTATTAGCTTTTGAAACAATACCAAATAAGTTGGAGGCTCAGGTATGCCACTCCCAAATCTTTCATAACTCAATGCTTATCTCAAGGTGAAGTTCTAGTGGTGAAAGTGCTTTTACCAGGTTCATAAAGTTAGAGAAATCACTGGCTGATCCTTCCTGCACAGTTAATGCTTTCCTCTATTGTGAATGAGGGTAAATGTCAGTTTGTGACCCCCAAGGATGCATTTGGGTGGAGTGGATTGTTGATGTTTGGGCAGCATCGGGAAGACATTCTCCTAGATTAATAATTAATAATATAATTATTATATTTATAATATAAGGTATATTAAATATATATAATAAATAAGTAGTTATTTATTATCCAAGGGATGCATCCTTTCATGGATGGTCACCATATGTTCTTTATATATGGCACATTCATCATTGTAATAATTGATTGATCACACACATCATCTCATATAGAAATTCAACATGGTATTAGTGCGAGACTGGGCTTGACTCCCTCACTGGAGGGCCCAGGAAAATGAGAGAGACAGCTTGCATTTTTGTGTGAAGATTTCTACATGCCTGCGTAAGAGATGGCCCTTGCCTTAATATTTTCTTGTCGTCTAAGAAAGCAAGCTTGAGCCTTATCCATCCTTGAGTACACAACCCACAGCCTCTACGGATTTATCACAAGCTTCGCTTAGATCACTCTATCCCTGGACTCTCTAGTGAGAGTGGCTTGGTTATTTGATAGAGTATTGGAATGAGTGTAGATCTATGGTGATCTATCAGACCTCATGTTGTAAGAATCACGAAGTTGTAGATCTATCACTTCAGTGCCTAGAGTAGATCAGATGGAAAATTCTGAAGCCGTGCTTGGGATGTACTACAGAGAGGTTGACTAAGGGTGATGCAGAAAATGATAGGTCTACATGAGGCATGTGCCTACAGATTGGAAGGGGCCTAATTGTGCACACGGATGGATCGGACTCTAAAGGAGAGGGAAGGATTCCTTGTTTCGTTTACCATTCTCGTGGTCTTGTCAAGTGTGGGAAGTGGTGGGGAGATGGTTCTCTTCTTACCCGAAACATTGCCATTGTTAGATGGAGGACTCTTATGACCAGAAAAATCAGTGCCTGTAGTAGTGCAATGTTTGTTCCGAATGAGGTATTCCAAAGAGCTAAGGGAGTACAATTGTACAACATTCATGCCTTACCATTACCCTGCTCCATAAGGTCAGCTGGCCTAGTGGGCTCTGCACCCAGGCAAACGGTGAGAGGTTTGAGTGGATTACGATTATCATAAAACTATTGTTGATCGGTGACAATGGTGTAGCTGCCTTTAATATGGCTCTGAATTATAGAATCGGTGGGTTTGTTCTCTTGAAGGAGGAATATTGAAAAGACACTGAACAGAGGTATTTACATGACTGGAACGAAGGTCGCCACTGTTGCTATTTTGATAGCCACTGATTTAATTGGAGCTACTAGTATTGTCTCCGTGTGAGATAGAACTATCTACAATACATGTACGCTGAACTGTTAAAGAATTTGGCTGGGGAGTCCATGCAAGTGATTGTTGTGGAGAATTGAGGCCGATCAGACGGCTCTGTGAAGGGTGATTGTGTGAGGGTAAGCACTGGAGAAAAATGTACATTGGAGTGGTGTCTTCATATGGGAATAGGAGCCCATGATATATAAATTTGGCTATTGTCGAGTGAGGAATCTTCCACGTATCTATCAATAAGTTGAAGCATATAGCCAATATGCTTACTGAAAGTTGTGAAAACTACCAAAAGCTGCAAGTATAATCTATGCCAAGTTGAAGTACGAGAGAGGTGTCTCCATTAGATCGTGTATTGGTTTGATGAGTGGTATATGCTCTTTGTATGTTTGCTTTGGTTCATTACATTTCGATAATGTGAGAGCCAATCTAGATGGATTCCAAGTGTGGATATGCGGTTTCACCCAGTATGCGAATATGTTTGGATGTAGAGAGACATGCAACTTCCCGTGGTACTTTCAGGAAAAGTAGACTACCTCATAAATTCTTGAGTTATATGGCATTGATGAGTCACATCATTGATTCCGAACCTTCCAATTATGAGGAGGCAACAATTCCAGTGTATGTAGAGGCACTCCCAGAGAGTGAGGCGGTACTACATCTAGAGGGAGCAGAGATTGAGTTACCTCCAGAGAAGGAGGAAGAGCTACCTTCAGTGTCAGAGGGAGTAGAGACAGAGGAGGAGTCACCTCCAGCTCCAGAGGGAGTAGTTGTTGAGTCACTCTCAGTTCCAGATAGAGCAGGTGCAGAGGAAGTAGTTGCAGAGAGAGAGTGGAGGAGCCAGTTCCACAGAGAGCAGTCCTAGAGGAGGGCAGTTGCTGATAGAGTAGAGAAGCTACTCTCAATCTCAGTGTTTAGCAGTTACAAAATCCCAGAGGGAGTAGCTGCAGAGAGAATGGAGGACCTACTCTCAAGCAGAGAGCCAGATAGTGCTTTGCAGAAAGCACCCTGAGCCAGCTCATGATTGAGTAGATTGAGTTGTAGTAGAGAAGGTGTACTAGTGTGGTACAGTTGGATATGTCTCAAGAGGCGAAGAGAGGTTGCAGAGATATACAGTTCTGACCAGGCAAAAAGTGCAGTTGACAGAAAGGGCACCAAAGGGTGCTACTTCAGCTCGAAATCAGTCAGAATTCGTGGAAGCATATCTCTATAACACTCAGTACTGCAGAGGCAGAGTATATTGCAGCTAATGACATGAGTCGTGGAAGCAGTGAGGCTTCAGAGGCTTCTTGCAACACTTCATCAGAGACATGGTGCAGATGAAGCAACCAAGCTTCAACACACGGATGAGCAGATTGCTGACATTCAGGGCATTTGACAAATGTTTACCATTAGCCAGTTGGCTAGTTGGTGAATCGTTCTGTTGATGCGAATGTCTTCCCTTGTTGGGAGGGAATGTTGATATGATTACATCATGGATAGTCATTCTCCTTATGTCACAGATAGTGACCGGGTTGGGGAGAAAGGTCCAAGACAGTGCTGATATCTTCCAGAACGGAGAAGTAAAGCTTTAGTACATCTCCATCGACGATTAGATAGTTGATATTTTGATGGAGCCCTTGTCCAAGGGAAAGTCTGTATACTTCAGGGACAAGTTAGGGCTTGTGGAGATTACTCCCTTGGTTGAGAGGGAGTGTTGATATCCTTTCATCATGGATAGTCAGTGTGTTGCTGGATTGACATTCTCCCTATGGAGAATGGTCCAGGTTGGATAGATCGCTGATGTATCATGGACTGACATTTTCTGCGGAAAATGGTCCAGGACTGACATTCTCCTATGGTACAAACGATGACCTGATCAGGATGAATGGTCTGCCCCATATGGCATGGATGGTGACTTGATTAGGGAGGTTGGTACATGAATGACATCTTCTCTATGGCACATATGGTGACTTGATTAGAGAAAATGGTTCGGGACTGACATTCTTCTATGACACATGTAGTGACCTGATTAGAAGAATGGTCCTTGTAGCCCATGGCGTGGTTTTCAACATCTAAGAAAAATGACTTTTTCTCTATGGCACATATGGTGACTTGATTAGGGAAAATGGTCCGGGACTGACATTCTTCCTGTGTCACATATAGTGACCCGATTAGGAAGAATGGTCCTTGTAATCACGAGACACTCCATTGAGTGCGTGACAACTGTGGGACACTTAGTTGAGTGCGCAGGTTTCAACACCTGACTTATTCAACATCAGGCTTGATTACTCAGATGGAGTATGGCCCAGAAAATTGATGCTATATAAATGATATGCCATGTGTCAAGATACTGACTAGGTTGTGGCAGGTTGTTGGTGTTGATGATGATTTGATACAACCTTTCTATGACAGAAGAATTGCCAATGAAGATATGATGGCCAGGTATGTCTTCCCTCGCTGAGAGGGAGTGTTGACGTCTGCAGCATCAGGTAGACATTCTCAGAAGAAGTACCAAGAAGATAGGTCAAATTTTCTATTATGAATACCTCCCTAGTTAGGAGGGAGTGTTGATGTTTCAACATCGGGTATACATTCACCCACATGGGTGTACATGTGGTGAATGGCCCTAGTAAGAATCGGGTGGACCTTCTCCTAGATTGGGCTACAGACCAAGGGAGATAAGATACATTTATCACAAGGGTATACTTGTGGTAAATGGGCCCAGGCGTAGTCCTTCCTTGATCATGACAAGGAGTGATATAGACTCAAAGTGCTTGAGGTGCTTTCCACATGTCAGATAGCATCAGATCGACATTCACTCACAAGGGTGTACCTGTGGTGAATGGCCCTGGTGTGGTCTTTGTCCTTAGTCATGATAATTTGACTAGGAATGATAAAGATTCGAGATGCTAGATGCTATCACATGCGGACCCAGAGTGAGCATGATCTCAGAGAGAGTCAGTTGGATCAGAGGGAGAGCCGCAGAGGGAGTTTCCCCTTGGTTCATGTAGGAGAGAGGCATCTCCTAGGACTGTCAGACATGTGTCATGAGTCTAGGGCGAAGTTTGTATACTTCAGAGGGAGTGTTGATGTTTGGGAAGCATTGGGAAGACATTCTCCTAGATTAATAATTAATAATAAAATTATTATATTTATAATATAAGGTATATTAAATATATATAATAAATAAGTAGTTATTTATTATTCAAGGGACACATCCTTTCATGGATGGTCATCATATGTTCTTTATATATGGCACATTCATCATTGTAATCATTGATTGATCACACACATCATCTCATATAGAAATTCAATATGGATTGACCATTTTGGTTACTTCTGTCATGGGAAGGGGACTAGGCCATCATATACTATTGAAGGTGAGGTATCGTAATAAAAGAAAAGATACACAATGCTTTTGAAAGTGTTAAGAAACTTTATGCTTTATTCTTCTAGTGGATAGTGGGTAATGAAAAGCAATGATCAATCAAACATAAGACATGCTGTTGTCTTTTACCTATATAAGAACCATGGAATGGAGTAGTTTCTGAAATAATAGTTTCTTGGATGCTTGCTGAGAACAAACTATTCATCCTTATACTGAGGGAAACCAATACAAAAGCTAGCTACTGGGACATTGAGAATATTCTTTTTGGACATAAATTTAACTATTGTCCAAATCATCAAACATGGCTTTGCAGGCCAAGCAGAGTATCACTAGGAAGCCAAACCTAGTGTAGTGTTGGAATTATTGGTGTAATCTGTACATATGGCCACGACCCATTCATATGTTTCATTATGTACTTGTAATTATGGCTACATTTATATTTTATTTCATTTATTGTATACTAAGTTTATTGTTAAGGCTGACCTAGAACTTGATATGTAGGCTCAATAACCCTCTTGGGGTGTGTGCCCTTGTTTTGTGGGCCCATAACTCCCTCTTGAAGGGAAGCTTTATTTGAGTGGTGTATAAATACACAACGCAAGCTCTCATTTGCGTCATCTTGTCTTGTGGTCTACTTGATTTGAAAGACCAAGTGTTATAAGCCTAAGGGACATAATTTTGGCGTTTTCTCTTATGATTTGCATTTTTCTCTTTGCTGCACTTGTGTATTTCTGTTTCTAGCACTTGTTCTTGGCTTTTGCACTCTTTCTTTAGTGCCCTAGACCTACCTCTCTCTAGGGTACTTGTGAAGAGGCTATTTCATAATTTGAGTGGGATTTGGTTCCATCAGTTATTCTGTTGGCCCTTGTAAATCTCGACATGGTTTTAGAGCGGGTGTGAACCTTACTCTATCAATTCTTTTGGTTGATTTAAAAATTATTGGCTAGTGGCATCTTTGTTACAATATGGAACTAGGGTTATTTTGGATCGTCTCTTCTAGGGTTTCTCTGAGGGTTCTAGATATATAAACCCTAATATAGGGTCGTGACTTCCTTCTAGGATGTTCTTTGGCCCATTTCACCCTTCTTTAAGGCTAGCACCTTCATTCGTAGGGTTTTCTACCATTTGGATCTATAAAGGCGAATTTCTAAATTCTTCATTCCATAAGGAGCCTTCATTAGGTTGTTGTTGAGCCTATGGATTCAAAGTCGTTGTTTCCTCATCTAAATGGGACCACCTATCATTCTTGGGTAGATCAAATGATTTCCCTACTTCAAAGCAAAGGTCTATGGATGTACTTGCGAGGCCGCATCATATTGAAGATGATGACAATTATGACGTCGTATGTTTGAAGAAGGACAAAACTCTTGAGTTGATCACTCTTTATGTCAAGTTTGATCTCATTCACAATACCAAGAATAACAAAGGTGTGAAGGAATCTGTGATACCTTCAAAACTCTATTTGGAAAGGTGAATACTACTCAAGTCAACTAATTGGAAATTGAACTCTCCAATCTCAAGATGGGTGACTTTGACACAATTGAGGAATATATTGCAGGGTTTAAAATTGTGAAAGCTAGCATTATTCAAGCAGGAGGAAAAGGTAAATAAGATTTGGAACTTGTAATTATTGTTTTGAATAATCTGTCTTCAACAATCAAATCTTTTGCACTTATATCCTATAGTATTCTTTTATTTTTCAAAGATCTTGTAACTCCTTCTCTTGATGAGGTTTTCTGTAATCTCATTCAACATCAAGTTACTTTGAGGAATATGGGTGAATTTGTTGAGATCCACAAATCAAAGAAGGGAATTGAATGAAACCAAAACAAACCCAAATTTTTTAATAATTGAATCACAAGTGCACTGGAGGGAGATAACCCTAGTGAAATAGAGAGAGAGAAAATGCCCAAGTACAAGTATGCTACACAAGAAATGCACAAGTAGGCATAAAACAAAGAAATGCCAAGCACAAGAGAACACCATAGATATAAGTTACCTTAGGCATAAAATACTTTATAAGAGAGATCAAGAATATCACAAGATGAGATGATACAAATGAGAGCTTGAGTTATGTATTTATACACAACTCAAGCAAGGTGTCCTTACAAGAAAGGAGGCATTCAGGAAAGAGGGGGTTAAGGGCCCACAAGATGAGGGCACACACCCCAAGAGGGTTATTGAGCCTGTTATAGCACAAGTTGTAGGTGCGGAAAAGCCCGACCCAACCACAAAGCAAGTGCTACAACTTGGGAATCCTACACCCAATGTCAGCTCGATGTAGGTCCCGCACTTCAAAGGTGACTAGGTCAATCTAGGGAGGTGATCCCGGTGATCCTAGCGGAATTGAGATGGAGATGGAGATAAATGGAAGTGAAGCCCCTAGAGGTCAAGTCTAAGTGGAGTGAAATATGTGGAATGAAGTCTTGGGAAGGTCCAAGGGTTGCCTCGTATGTTGAGTAAGTTGCAAATGATGAAATACCTGCCCGAGACACAAGAAAAGACACTTTGCAATGATGTATGTTAGTATGGATCAGCAAGTTAAGCTTGCTATCCCTAATTTGCAGCAGTAGATGACAGTTTATATCAGCAAATAAAGTATCTAAATCAGCATACAAAAATCTAAACTAGTTAAGTAAATCAACATCAAGGTTAGCAATGAATATAGGCCGAGAATGGCACTTAAGAAGCAATAGAAGATGACTGTTGTAAACATGTATTTTCTGCAGAAAATTGCAGCCTTATGGCTGTAGCTTTCAGTCACTTATATCAACAAATTACACCATCAAAATATGCCAACAATTACCTCAAAAGATGCGCCCTAGTTAGTAGAGTAAGTGAGGAAAATTTAGGAGCCTAGTCTAGGGTTAGTTTAGGAGTTATGGCTAGTAGTTTATCTAGGTTAGATCAGCCCTAATGGTTGTAGGTTAGGGTTTGTAACAACAAGCAAAGTAATGGGAGAGAGGGGACGCCCTAGTAGGGGAAGACTCCTCTCAATGAGGCAAACCAATTTCAAGCAAGAAACCTTTCAAAAGATAAAATTGCATTTCCCAAGGCAATGATTTTATATCTCCAATGCAAAAATGTATGACTAGTGCCTTTACTATTGGGTTAATGGAGTCAAATAAACAAAGAGCTAGAGAAGCTACCTCCTTGGGGGTGTAAGCCCTTTTACTTCCCAAGGCAAGTTTCTCTAGCTAGGGTTTAAGCTAAGAGGATGTATGCCCTTATACTTCTCTTAGCAAACCCTTGTATAATCAATGAGATGAAGCATAAAATGATGAAGACTATGGTGGGGGTGTATGCCCTTATACTTCCCACCTAGCTCCTATCATAACAATCCTTGACTTGAAAAAATGATAGCATAATAGTACAAGACCATACCAAGATCAAGAGAGATGCCAAGATAATCCACCATAAGAGCTAGAAAAAATCATCCAAGGCTAGCGCCTCACACCTCCATCAACGATTCATCAATATAGCCATAAACAAGTGCTAAAAGAGACAATCTTGCCAAAGATAGCGAAAATTTCAGATCAAGTCCTCTCACAATGAGAGAGAGTTATGTTAAAATGAGATCTTATGATGTCTTATTTATACAAAATGTCACTAAGGTGACTTGTCCACAAATTAAGGGGTAAACCACAAGATTGGGGGTCAACAACCCTAATCTTTCCCCCTTAACAAAGTAATATTAAACAATTCACTTAAAATTTCATTTTTGCACAAATAAAACCGTAATTTACAAGGACGTCACCCCTTTAGTGGACGTTTTGGCACTAGGAGAAGGTTGTTGGTGATGTAGGAGGGTAGAAGGCTTCCCAAAGCCACGTGTCAAGCATCCAAATGTCTTCCTTCAAGATCATGACCTCAAACCCCTCAAAACGTCCAAGTGCCAAAGCATATCATCTCACCACCATGCCCTAGCCCCCGACACATAACGTCATGCTAAAAAAGAGGACGTTTTGCCCATCTCGGGCAAATTGTTTGGCAAGTGAGGGCTGGGCTATGTCGTCCAAGTCATCATTAAGGCCTTCCAAGTCTAATCTTTCTCATCCGACATGTGGGTCCTTGGCATCCAACCTGTGGGCTTATAGCCCCATGGAAGCCCAAGCTAGGCTTCTCCCAAAACTGTCCACCAACTAGGTCCTGCAAAGACAATCGAGCACGTCCTCCAAGGATCTCAAGTCATAACATCATGATAAGTGAGTCCAATCAATAAATAAGCCACCTAAGCATGTGCATCCCAGATCATTATATCAAACAATTAATTGCTCAAAGACACTATGCGACTTGTCAAGCTTGAATATGGGAGGGTTGACGAGGTGTCCTATTGGGTAGATGTTGCCCTAGGTCAAGGAGAGTTTCCAAGAGATCCCTCTCTAAGCCATGTAAAGTGGATGAAGTGGTTGGGGTCAAGACTCAATGGGCATAGGGCTCATGACATACAAGGGGTCGTAGTGACTCATTCATGGGTGCCTTTGTAGAGGGTGTGTGGTACCTTTGTCCACAATGCACTTTTTCCAAGCCCATCAATTTCCTTTTATCTTTCTGTCTTTGTATTTTCTTTCAATATAGCATAAGGAGAGGTTGAAGGTCACTGCCCTGGCGTGGTGACTAGATGATGGCAATGTCACCCAGAAACACCTAGTGGAAATGAGAAGGCTGGCTCGTGATGAGACCTCGTTTCTCTCAGCCATGCAACTGAGAGCCATTGCCTTGGTTTGGTGACCATATGGTGACAATGTCATACCACTAGATATTCATGGACGTGATAGGTCGGCTTGTGATGAGACCTCCTATCCTTCAACTAACCTTTTAAGCATTCTTTATTATATTGTGGGTCCCCTTTACTCAAAGATAAGAGTTTCATTGCTTTCTTGGGTGATCCCTAGGTGAAGCATCTGGAAGGTTTATGCAAGGATTTTATCTTTTACCCAACATCAACCCCTCTAGGCCTTCAACCCCTTCTTCCCATAGAATGAGGGGCAACCCCTTCTTGGGTCAATACACCCTAAAATCTCAAGAGATAAGGAAATGGAGGGGAATATTGATGGAAAGTGGTAAGTATGGTCGGGAATGGTATGATGACTCATTAAGGGAGTTCGTAGTAGCAAACGCATCCCTAAGGAAAACCACTTACTAGGGCACAATGTTAACCACCAAGGTGAAGCAGGGAAGAAGGCATAATGTCCAAGCATATATCATGAAATCTATAGCAATCTAAGATACAACATAATCAAATGGCTTAAATATTGAAATGATGCTCACCATAATACTGACTTGTACCTCATGGAGCAAGGCCCACTGCCTTACGGAAGCCAGCTGGTGTGGTGGATACCATCTGCAAAACTGTGACCATCTGTGGTGGTGAGAGGGTTTTCCATTTGTGCAAAAGGGTACTGCTGGTCATGTAGTCTCTCGACACTCCATATCTACAACCCGAGGGTCTCCAGACATAATCTCCTTATTTATGTTTTGAGGCTTTTGCGACCATTGTTTTGATCAGAGAATTCTTTCGGATAAATCGCATAGGTTTTTTGATTTTCGACGTTTTCCTGATGATGGACCACACTAGCTTGGTCTGAAACGTCGAAAATAAAAAAACCTATGCGATTTATCCGAAAGAATTCTCTGATCATAATCTCCTTAGTTATCCACAAAATGGGGATAACATCTGGCTCCTACTTGGGGACATGTGCTCGCCGTAGAATGCATGAGAACTGCAACATCCCTTGGTAGACCTGTGCTTGCAAGGAAACATCAAACTGTCAAGTGCAGGATAGCCTACTCATCCTTGTTCTCATATGATGATAATCCAAACCAATTAAGCTAGAATTTTTTTTTTTGACATTT
>SNQJ01S0008279.1:304335-321121 GCA_010110895.2 Picea sitchensis
CGTGTCCTCCATGTCTCGTGTCCACGTGTCTGGTGACTTAGCATACCAATAACAAGGTGGAACTCTGGTTGGATTGATGGGTTGTAAAGGGCATGAATGATGATTTCAAAGTGGTTGCCTTCGAATATTTTGACGAATTTGATCATATGTACAAGTTAGGGAAGACTCCTTCCTCACAAAGAAAAGGGTTTGTTGCTATGGTGGTCAACATTGATGACACTACTATGCTATGGCAACATCATCTTAGTCATGCGAACTTTGATTATTTGTGAGATATGAGTCATCTTCTTATGTTTGATGACCTTCCATAGATTGAACTACCTAGTGATGTCTGTAAGGGTGTTTAATGGGGAAACATTATAAGGAGCCCTTTCCCAACGAAAGGGCAAGGTGAGCTTCTCAACCTTTTTTGCATTGATTTCATGGTGATATCTATGGGCCTATGGCTACATCTTCTATTGGGGAAGCTAAGTACTTCCTCACCTTCATCGATACTTTCCCACTTTTGGGTATACGCCATTAAATCTAAGGATGAGGTGTTTGGAAAGTTTTGGGAATTCAAATATCTAGTGGAAAATCAAAACAACATGAAGCTCAAGTGTCTCAAGACTGATGGCGGAGGTGAATACATTAGCATTGCTTTCCAATGATTTCTCATATCTCAGAGCATCTCTTGGCAAAGAACCATTCCTTACACTCCACATCAAAATGTAGTAGCAGAATTAAAGAATAGGGCTATGCTATCATGGGGATGGCTTGTGGCATGCTTCACTCCAAGAAAATGAAGCTTTTATTATGGCGAGAGTCAGTTGTTTCTGCAACCCATATCATCAATCGAACACTTAATCGTGCTATCATAGGTATGACTCATGATAAATGGTAGTGCAACAAACCTTCTATTTCATATTTCATAATTTTTCGATCAATTGGATGGGTCCATGCTCCTAATGAAAGGTAAAACACATCAACAACTCTAGATTCTTGCTACACGTTGGTTGGCTATGATGAAACTTTTCAGGGATATTGCCTTTATTATCCCACCACTCACAAAGTGGTTGACTGTTGAATATAGGGAGGTTATTTTTGACGAGGTTCATAACTTCATACTCATGGTATGCTAGGGTGATGGATCTCTCCCATTACTTCTTTCAAAAGATTCTTCAGATGGAACTTAACATGCGTCCTTGGATCATGCTACTTGTCATCACCATGTAGGAACTCTTCTAGATGATTCTTGCCATGTTTTAATGGACCCTTCCCCTTCACAATATGATGTTGGTCCTCTCTTTACTTCTGCAAGTACTCTCTCTAGTACTCCTACATTATTTGGGTAGACTCCTATGGTTGATGTGGACCTTATTGATGATTCATTTGGTCTTCTTATTGTAGATATCTCTTCACTTTTTCGAGATACTCTTGTCAATGGCTCATCCACTCCTCATGTTGTAGATGACAATGCTCTTGTCAGTGGGTCATTTGGTCCTTATGCTGTATATTATCTTGATAGTTCGACTCCATTGTTCAACGATGATGGTGACACCTTGCATGATTTGCTTTTACCAGTATCTCTTCCTTCAGATAAGTTAAGGTCTATACCTAACTGTCCTATCTCCACTCTTGTTGATGCAACAAAGTTTTGTGCTTGTCCATCTGCATGCTATTAAGAGGAATCTCCTCTGCCTTGAGCCCTTCTTCCTTAGATTGCTGATTGTTTTTAGGATGAACCTCATGTAGTTGAGTTTCTTATTGGCCCATTTTAGTACTATCAGGAGGAATCTTCTCCACCACGGGCGTTTACTCAGTATTTTGATGTCACTATCGATCTACAACATTTCCCACCTAAATCTCTCTAGAGTTTAGTGCTGGTTGTTGATGATCTTGATGGTTTTATGAAGGAGTGATGTGGAATTTAGGGGGGGGTGTGATTTAGTCCTCTGCTTAGCATTAAGGCGGGAAATAAATTTCATAATATTGTATTGTAATAACTTCTCTCTGTGGCCCCTTATTCAGCTCAAGGGGGGGTGTTGGAATTATTGGTGTAATCTATGCATGTGGCCAGGGTGCATTGATATGTATCATTATGTACTTTTTTTTTCCAAGGAAAACTTTGCAGGGAAACCTAGGGAATGCTTCCCCACATTCATGGATGGCACCCCTAGGAAACTTGTCAGCATACATTAGTGTGCCTCACCCAAGGAGATTCAAATTGGGCACCTGCTGGCATGAAACTAGCCAAATGCCAAACAACATTGGCGACAACTTGTTAAGCTAACCCTATTTTGTTTCATTTATTGTGTACTAGGTTTATGGTTAAGGTCAACCTAGTCAAACTTGATATGTAGGCTCAATAACCCTCTTCGGGTGTGTGCCCTTGTTTTGTGGGTCCATAACCCCCTCTTGAAGGGACACCTCACTTGAGTTGTGTGTAAATACACAAGTCAGCTCTCATTTGCATAATCTCATCTTGTGATCTTCTTGATCTGAAATACCAAGTGTTATAAGGCTAAGGTCACTTACTTTTGGTGCTTTTGTCTTGTGATTGGCATTTTTCTCTTGGGCACAATTGTATATTTCTGTTTCAGCACTTGTGCTTGGTTTTTGCACTTTCTCTAGCGTACTAGACCTATCTCTCTCTAGTGAACTTGCAAGGAGGCTATTTTAGAATTAGGGTGAGATTTGGTTCCATCGATTGATCAGTTGACCCTTATAAATCTCTAACATGTAGAATCTAGATCATGGATTGAGTAGGTATTTGGCGAGCTGTAATATAAAAAGTTATGGTAGAGACAGAAAAGTGTGTGATTACTCCCCTAAAGAATAAAGAGTTTGAAGCATTATTTATATGAGATCAGGAAGGTTTGACCTGCTTAGATAATAATATGTTGATAATACTGTTCCTAATAATCTTTCCTTGGTTGACCCTGTTCTATCTGTTTAGGGTGTAATTCAACACAATATAAGTTTACATTTTTGCATAAAAATGACTTATGCCTTGTAACATGTTTGTGGGTAATCTTATCTTATGGAAATGATTATTTCTTATTGATTCTCATTTAACTGCTACTTGTTAACTAGTCTGTTTGATCAATTTCAACTGCAAATGCTTCTGTTTCTTGAACTTTTGTTTACAAGCTTCTGCTCATTGTCCTTGGCTTGATGTTTCCTTGAAATTAGGAGAATGTTAAAGTGGATAAATATATTTATACTGGCAATTGGTTTCATTCAACAATGCATGAGAAGAACATTCTCCTTTTGAAATCTGGATTTTATATTTATGATAGGATTTAGAACATATGAAGCCAAGAAAAGTTCTATTTTTCTGGCTTTTAGTGTGAATACTTTTGGCTTCATATGTTATTTTCTGTAATAATTTTTTTTTTCTGTTTCAGGCTTACATTGAATTGCTTGAAGAAAATGATATCCAAATACCAGCTTGGTTTTCCTTCAACTCCAAAGATGGTGTGAATGTAGTTAGTGGAGACTCCTTTACAGAATGTGCTGCCTTAGCTGATTCATGTACAAATGTGGTTGCTGTTGGCATCAATTGTACCCCACCTCGTTTTATTCATGGATTGATCCTTTCCATTCAGAAGGTAGCATTATTTTCGTCTGATTCATGAAACCGGGTCCCTTCATTTTCTATGTTTCTTTAAATGATGATATCAATGTTTAACATCAAATCAAAAAATTTGTCAAGGAAACAACTTTTAGAATGAAATAAGTTTTCAGTTGTCAGTTGTAAGCTGTACATTTTTCATGTTCTCCCAGGAATCTGCCAATCACGATCCCATATTTAAGTATACAGCAAAAAACAGAAAACTGATGAAATACATAACATGTATAAAGAGGACATTCTCTACTCATTATCCTGAATTGGTTTTGCTGCTAAAGAACCTAGAGAAGTTTCATAAATCTGTTGAGGATATCTTATTGTTCTATTGAATTCGTGTTTTGTGCCTTGTGACAAAGCTTTGTATTTTTCCTTTTCTATGTTCTATAGTGTAACTGTAGGCTGATCAGGTTTTGATCTATGTTTCGTTTTCTCAAAGTTGGAAATATATTGTTAATGACTGAGAGCTTGAAAGATGGCCTTGTGTTGGTGGCTGAAAGGTCACTTCTCTTGACTATGTAAATGGAACAGATGTTCTCTTTTTTTGCCACTTTGTGGGTCTGGTGAGGAACGAGAAAAATTACATCATACATGCATGAAAGAGGAACTCTGTAAAGCAGAATATAGGGTAAAGGCAAAATACCGTCCATCTTGCAGAGGGCATATCCCCCTTATTGGGCTTGATTTTGTTAACTTTACCTGGTTTCTCCGAAGTTGATTCACCTTCAGCGTAGGCCACTTCAGCAGATCCATAGAGTCATGATGAGAGTGGAAGAGGCACAGCAGTGATGACAGTGTCGTGGCACAGTATGATGAGCAGATTCTGTAGCAGAATTGTCTTGGTTCCTGTGTGCAGCAGAGAGGCGCATTGGTTGAGGGTGCATCAGTATTGAGGAGTTGCAGCGCAACAGTTATGTAGATAGTGATAGTGGGTGGATGCATGCCTACAACATGCATGTGCCAACCTTGGACAATTTCCAGAATTAGAAAATTGCTTTTCTTATTTTAGTTTAACTTTTCCAGATTTAGCTAAAGTGCATGAGTTAGAGGCTTTTCCAGATTTAAAAAAGTGCATGGGTTAGGGAGTATTTCCAGAATTAGATAGGGCACTGTTTCCAAGGATAGAAGAAGCATGCACACTTGCATTTACTCTTCTCCAGTAGGCACACTAATCTAGGCAAGTTTCCCATGCAATCTGGGTGCACTAGTCTAGGTAGGATTTGGGTTTGATACAGTCAAACTAGGTGACTTACTTGGGCAGTCTACATGCGTATAAACCCTATTCTCTCTTATTCTATAAAGGAGAGTCAGGGGAAGACAATTGAGATATGTATTAGAGATTTTGGCAAGTGAGTTGCCATGTAATTTTTATGTTTTGGAGTTAATAGACACTGATTGAGTGCTGGATTATTAGCTTGCTGTTCAGTGTTCTGAGTTATCGATGTGTTTGTAGATGTAGCATTCTTACTTGCAGTTTTGATAGGTTAAACAGTTTTAAGCTACCAAGAGTTTGTAGGAGTCCAGGTCTGCTTATTACCATGAATTGAAAATTTAACAGATATAACAGCCATATCCTATCAAATTGAATCTCTTGAAGAGCATCCAACTTTACAGAGGAGATCTTGGATAGACTAATATAATTTTGCCAAGAAATTGATGTTATTTGCAGAAGATCTAACAGAGCAATATTGTGGAACCCATATGAGTAGCTAAAGCTAATGTGGATGAACCATTTCTACCAATGAAAATGAGGGAATGTTGTGCAGCATGCTTGTTGCCTGGCAGATTTGTCACTGTATAGAAATGCAGAATGAGAGTTACATTGAATAAATCACAAGGATTGGCAAAATCTGAAAGCAAACGTGGGTACACTGTTTCTGCTGAAATTTCAATCATGTGGTAAGGGAGGAAGAGTTGTTCTTGTTCCTTAGGACAATTTGTCACTTATACGAATGCAGAGTGGGAGGTAAATGGGTGAATTACAATGATTGGCAAGCAAAACGTGTTGCATAACCACTTACCAGTAATGAGGGTCATGGTGATCTGATAAAAGATGAGCGGACTGCAACTTCGATCATCTGCAAGATTAAATTCTCCTCCCCAGCTTTTTCTTCTTCTTTCTAATCATTAAATATGACATGGCCTCTTGATTATACCTTGGGCTCAAGAAGTGAGGGGAGGTACATCTACATCCATGATCCAAGAAAATCTGTGAAAATAAGATCAATTCTCAAAGCTGTCAAATCAGCAGGGAATTAAGGAACCTTGAGAGTGTGAGCAAGGGAATGATTAGAGGGTGCAATAAGTTTGAAGGAAATTGACCTAATGTCTCAAAGGGAGGTTAAGTAGAAATGAATTTGCCAATCCTTACAATGTGAATTATTATAATTCTCCAAGGAAACCGGGATCCAAGAATTGGAGAAAAATATGCTAAGAGAATTCAGATTATGGCACTTAAAAAATTTAGTTGTAAACAGAATGCCACAATGGATTCACATCTTTTTGAAAGGGATTATGTTCACCAATGGCAAGGAGCTAGAGTTTTGAGAAAAAAATGAAGATAACAAAGGCTTCCAAAATGACATTCAAAACCCTCTAGTTTTTCCATCCTTATTCCTGTTAACTTGTTAAGTCTAATTAGCAAGGTGGTCAATTTTTTTTTTAGAATAGTAAATTACTAAATTCTAATAAACAG
Source organism: Picea sitchensis (assembly GCA_010110895.2). Taxonomy (NCBI): domain Eukaryota; kingdom Viridiplantae; phylum Streptophyta; class Pinopsida; order Pinales; family Pinaceae; genus Picea; species Picea sitchensis. The sequence goes on from SNQJ01S0008279.1 coordinate 310,641, forward strand.
CATCTGGTCCTTATTATAGAATCAGCGAACAGAAACAAATGAGGGTTCATCAACCTTTGCAAGGTAACTCATTTTGGAAGACTTCCAAGTTTCAGAATGGTTACATCATGACCCCTTGTGCATTCCTGGTTACATAAGATGCCAAGTGAGTAATTGTGGCCTGTATTGATGCAATGGGTAACAAGATTTGAACTTGATTGGTTGTCACATGATGTGCACTTGTGACACATCATTCTCATGACAATTTTACTGTTATTCGGAAGATATTTCCTCGATACCATTTGCGCAAATGGGATTTTTGGCTGGAAAGGTAAACTTTTATTGTATGACTTCCTTGAAGTGATATGGGCTTGTGGACACTGTTCCATTGATTTGTTAGGGGCTTAATCTCTTTTAATTCTTACTCTTAGCTTCTTGGCCCATTGTTTTACTCATTGAGTGGATTATGTATAGTGGTTGTATAAGATTATTATTATTATTTGTGAATAAAGTGCTTCCTTTAACTATTAATATAATGAAATTACATACATACAAGTGATTTTATACAAAAAGATGGGCTGCAGAAGCAACCTCTACAAGCTAACTATCTTAGAGTCTAGAAATCAAAACCACACTATCTTAGAGTACACAATTGCCATTCAGGTTTAATAGCTGTATCAAAAACATTAACAACCATTATAAAATTAAGTTTGGCCAATTGGTCCATACACTCAAAAAGGTCCAAAAAACAAAAGACATAAGTCATGTTGCCGAGGTAGTCATCCCTACATTGGGTTGCATATCTTCATGGTCCTTGGTTGTTGGACTCCATCCATCTTGTGTAGGATCCAAGTATGTGATAATAGGTTCCCTCCTATTACCCCTCATATTGCATGAGAGGTAAACTTATGATTTTTATCACATGATAGGATTTGTTCAAGTTGGTTTGTTGATTCTAACCTTCCAAAAGATGGAATCTTGGTAGAAGTTGCTTCAACTGTGCATCATGCTCTTCATGAACCAATTCTATGATGGTCACATAGTCATGTTCTAGTCACTTCTTTCGCCTTGTGTTGCATGGTTAGTTTGTGTCTTAGTTGTGAGTGTCCTCTATCATGGTGATGTCCTTTCTTAGTGTGTTCTTAGTTTCATTCATGTTCCATAACATTTCCATAATTTCACCTAGATAATTTGTTTATTTCAAGCATATTATCACTTTTGCCTAGGTGGAATCTACCTCACCCTTACATTTTCATCACTCTTCATCATTTTACCTAGGTAGTTTGTATATCACATCACCTTTCTTCCTTTTACCTAGGTAAAATCCTCATTACATTTACATTTCACTTCATCTCCATTTCCTAGAAGGTGCATGACATCTTTTGCCTATGATTCCCTAAGTTTTATACCATATTAACCTCTCGTTTCTCATATTTCCACTTTTTCCAGTGTGAACACACCTAACACACCTAATTGGTCTAGGATATTTTAATTAGATCCTAAAACCTAATTATTGGCCTATTAGTGCTTTAATGTTATAATTCTTCATTAAGGCTCATTCCCTAAGTTTCATCCCTAATTTATCACTAGAGAACACAACCTTGTGTGTATGTGGTACCCACATGAGACTAGATGCTCCCCCCTTTGTCATACATGTGGAGGCAACCCACAAAAAGGCCAATCTGTTTTACCTCATCTTAGCTGTGTTCACACTTGCCAACTCAACCCATGTCATATCCTTATCCTTTGGCACAAGTTTTGAGGAGGTTGTTGAGCAATAAGTTGATGAGGGGTTTCATTATGCATGTGCCCTAGGGTTTTGAGTCTTGACCCTCCACCTCATCCATCCACTTCACAACTCACCCATTCACACATGTGCACACTTTTCTAGGCCACTAGATGGTGCACCCCTCTAGAAGGTTCCATTTACACTATGCATGGACTTGTTCACACCTTGTACACATTGTGAAATGACTAGTAATTGGTTTGACTTGGTCAAAGGAGGTTCACTTCCTCATTTTTTGAGGAGATAAGATGATTTTGATGTGGACCAAGTTGCACAAATACCTAGAGTGCACTTTCTTTGGTGGTTTATTCATAGTCGACTTGGTCAAAGTGCACAAATTTCAAGGGCGCACCACCATCTTCCTTCAAGGGCACATGCATACATGGAATATTTAATTATGAAGGTTTCTATGTGGACACAAGTCACTCTTTCCTAGGGTGCACTAGAGGAAATAATATTTTATTGTTTCATCCAAGTCAAAGTGGTCCACAAAGCACTTTCTCCTAGGGTGCAATTGATGAAGAATATTTTAATGGTTTATTCTCTAGTAAAGTGGACAAGTAAGCACTCATTTCAAGAGTGCACCTCCTATAGAAGATATATTATATTTATTCTTGGTCTTAGTGCTTCAAGAGGGGCGTCTACATCATGACACTTGGCATTTGCACATTTACCTTGGAGTGCGCCCTCATCATAAGGCTTATACACTTGGCATTCATGCACCTATTTTGGAATGTGCCCTACCTCTTTGAATTAGTATTTTATTATTATTTTAGAGGTGGTTATTTCTTGAAGAGCGCCTTGCACATAAGGAGGACAAATGGCACCTTGCATGAGCTAGAAGATTGAGGAAAATGATTCATCTAGAAGCTTGTATTTAACATTTTCTATGGGCCTTTTTGTCCTAATTTGCCCACTTAGGCTCTTATTGTAAATATTTTTAGTATTTTCTAATATTTTCCCTGGAGAACAAAATAAGGAAAATATTATTTTTGTAGAAGGGAGATAGAGCTTAAACCTATATAAGGGTTTGCTCTCTCCATTTGTAAAGTGTGAGGGAAAGAGCTCCCAAGCTATGGAATAGAATTGCCTTGTTTCTGTCCAAGCTTTGTGTAATGTATGTACAACTTTATTTATGTGTGGCATATTGTTCTAGGTGCACCATTGGAAGAGTTTTTTGCAGGTTTGTGGATGCCATAGTCAACACATGGACCATAGAGGATCATGGTTGCTACATTGGAGAAAGTTAGGTACTCCTTAATTCTTCTTGTGTTGCTTACCTTAAAGAAGAAAACATTATGCATTTGACATCACTTGATTCAGTGCATCGACAGATAGTCTTTAGGTAGGGGCCACCCTTAGTGTTGTCTTGAGAAGTGGATCTTAGATAGACCCTCTCTCCCATCAAATTTGTGATATTTGTGACTAAATTTGGGATGCTAATGTGTACGTCACTTTGGCTGCCTATGACCCCCTAATATTCATAAGAACGACCCTTTGAAGTTGCATGCATGACCCCATAGCCCAAACAAATAAAGGCACCGATCTTCCCTTTCATCCACCACCCAAAAAACACAAAAGCACTTTTCATTTTTATTTTTTGTTGCTAAGCTCTCTTGTGCTCCCATTCTATATTGCACACATTGAGCTTAGTTAACCATAGGGAAGCCTCCCTAGGCTAGCATTCACCTAGTCTAACGTGAGAAAGGCAAGGTTACTGAGGTGACAGTGGGTAGCTTGCCTAAGTTTCCCTTGGGGTTTCACATTGTGTGCTTAGGGACTTTCGCACCAAGTATGAGCCTAAGAGGTAACAACCCCCATCTTTTCCCTGCTTTGGATCGAGAGGCTTCTTTACCTGAAAGATGGCTAAGGCTAATTAAGGGTACTTGTTGTTTTCCTACTATGACGAGGGGTAGGGTGGTGTGACAGTGGTGGCACCTTTCTCTTTGTTCTCTTTTTTCCTAGCCAACACAATGGTGAGACTGACCTTCAGAGTGTTAGGACTGGCTAAAGTGAGACGAGGGGGTGGGGTAGTTTGTAGGAGGCTCCCTGCTCGTTGTGCAGGGTACCCCATAGAATTCTAGTAGTTGGGGCAAATGAGCCACATCTATCTTGATCTTATGGACCTGAACAACACTATTGAAGGATTTTACAAATCAACAAGCGATTAGTATGTGTAGGTTACCCCCTAGAATCTAGTAGTTGGTGCAAATGAGCCATACCCATCTTGACCTTATGGACCTGAACAATAATATGCAAATGAAGGTTTTTACAAATCAACAAGCGATCATACTAAGTAAAAAGCTTGCTAGAATGAGTTTTGTTGAATAGATCTTCATTTTTCCAATAATTTGGGAAATTCATAATTTAGGAGTTTGGAGAGGTGGAATCTAGGAACTCGGGAATTTAGCTTGGGAGATACACCTTTATGAGGATTATGAGGCAGCTTGATGGAGCTCTACCTGGTCCAAGAATTGTTTTCAAAGAAGAAGCTTCTGAAAAATGTTTGGCTTTGATGTTTTAGTTTGCAGTTAGCGTGTTTTATCTCCAATTAGCATGCTTTTCTTTCAGTACTATAAGACTTAAGAAGGGGTGTTAGGATATAATGCTTAGTATGTAATAAAGTCACTTCACGACTTTAGAATATGTTAATGTTCACTTTTTGTGTAAAGTAGTCTATCTCACATTCATAAGTGCAAATAATTTGCTTAGTGAACAATGATATATAGGGAGGTAAACTCCTTTGTAATAAATGCACCAATTATTCATTGATAATATCATATTGTGTTATTGTGAGTATCTTCCTTTGAGCTTAGTTATGTGACTCAACCTTATCCAGGATTTCCTCATTTAGTGATCTAGCTCATTTTATAATAATAGGAGGATCCCCCTTCAAATATAGGGAAATCCCCAAATATAAAAAAAACTTAAAAGATAAAAAATATAACGAAAATTAGTAATACTTGTCACAACTATATACATTGCAACATTCAATTAAAATTTGAAATACGTGAATAATTGTTTATCTTTATTAGTAATCAAAAGGAAAACATAATGATGCATTGATACATCATCATGACATAAATGACAATCATAATTAGTATAGTCTTAGATGCATGATACAAAAAAATACACCATATTTGTCATTGATAAGATGTTAGCCAAGTTTAAATAGCTTGTGATTGATCTTCTTTTTACATGCATTGCAATGATTCTTCAACATAGAATATAGTTTAGATACATGATACAAAAGAAACAAGGGGAAAGTACTTAATATTTACTGTTAATCAACCCTTGTCCAAGCTTAAATAGCTGTCTTTGATCTATTTACATGTGCCTCAATAATTCTTTATTATCATCAGTGCCAATGCCATCCTCACTATCACCATGAGACTCGTTTGGCTCATCAAAGGTGCTCATGATACCCTATTCAAACTTTGTTACAACTTTGCATGCTCCTTCTCATTGATTTCTATGGCCTCTAGATTGATATCAAATCATGTTGTTGACCCCTTCATATACTTGAGTTTTTTTTTATAGTAAAGAGAGAAGGAATTATGCAATGAAACTAGCTTCTCTACTCTCTTAGGGGAAAGTTTGTTACTCTGACTTTATGAATCTATAAGTGGACTAGTTCCTCTTAGTAGTAGAGGAATTAGAAATTTGGGATATTAAACGAATTGCAAGTTCTTGGAGCTATAGAGCTTATCCTCTGTAGTCTCCATCATCCATTTAGGTTCTCTTGGGTTATTTTAGTCACCCTCCCTTGCCTCTAATGTGTTGAAGGGGCCATTGAGTTCTACAAATGGTAGTAATCACTTTTGAAAGTACCTTGCCTCATGAGCAGTTAACACCTTCACAATGGTAGCTTAGAGCCCCACCTTTACATTTTGATTATAAATCAAATTTTCTTTCTAAGGCTTCTTCGTATATTCTTAAGGGATTAAGTTCATAGGCTGCCATGTGCAAACAATGTGTTTATATCAATGTTACGTTTATCGTGTCGACGAATATATCACCAAGAGTCTGGAATATAACTTATTGACAATATCGGGGAAAATATTGGCAAACTTAAAAAAAATATAAAAACATTCATTTTTTTAAACATCTAAAGCAACAACAACAACATCAAACAAACACATTGCCACATAAATATGAAAATAAAATTGATATATAAGATGTATAAGATGCCATCAAGTGATACATCACACATTGATATTGAATTCCGATATCTATCCTGTGTCCTAAGTCCTGAAAAGCTATACAAAATCACATCAAAAGAATAATAGATGTATCTCATGATTCATCATCACGAGCAAAGTTATTAGAATCAGGATTAGGATCAGAATTGACCCGTGAACTGATTTGTGCACTAGTCTACTAAAAAATACATAAAATATGTAAAATTTAATTATGTGTGTGTGTGTAAATCCAAACCATTAGACACCAAATATGCTGAGTTTGATCATGTATATAGCATGTAAGTACTAAGGGTGAATATAACAAAATGGCATCGAGTGCGAATCATGATACATATCCAAAATAAAATACTTAGACATAAAAGGCCTAAATGGCCTCTAGAGTCCAAAGAACATCATGCTACAACAAATAACTACATGTCATCAAAATCATCGCTTATATTGGGATCATCATCATGGGTAGCACCCTTTTCCCCCTCCTCTAGCCTTTGCCTCTACCTTGATCCTCCAGGGAGATCAGACAACACCCTCCAATTTTGATGGAACTCCCTAATCCAAGTGTTAAAATAAGGTAGAAAAACCTTAACATGCCTAATCGATGGTTTTGCTTGAGTGAAGGGTCACTTTTAGTATTTGCTATGGTCATGAAAGAGGAGTTCAACAATCAACACCACCAACACCGAGGTACATAGTGGGTTTGGTTCTCTTGATTAAATGCCAACCCCATACCCTCATACATGATAGATCTAGTTGAAACATTGCAATCTTGCCAATCTTAAAATTCAAAAGGCTGTTAAGTCTGCTGAATTTTGAATGAGATATGAAATTCTACTTTCGCCATCTGAAGTTTGTCGAGGTTGGAACCACTCTCAAACATTTTGAAGCAATTAATGGTAATGTTAAAAATTTAAGTAAAAGGATATAAAAGAAATATAAAGGAGAATGCCAGCTTTTACTTTTAAAATTTAATATTACTAGTGATTACTAGGTTGACAAACTTCTTAAAGCTCGATCCCCTACCTTTGTTTTCAAACCGAGGGTAAAAAGACCAAAAATCAGGTTATAAAGCATTATGAGCATCAACAAGGTGATATTTTCCTTTAACTCATGATATATACCCAAAATATTGCGATATATTGAATGTATCTCAATATTTTCATTAGAAGAAAATATTGCGATATTTTGTGTCGATAATATTAGCTTGGGGTAAATCATGCGATATATCGTGACACTGGTGATATATGTAACAATGGTTCATAGGGTTGTACCTATGCTAAATGTTGGGTTGAAGTTACCTAGCATAGAACTCTAAAGTGGGATCCCTCTCATAGACGTCATATCTCACTTTGTCCAACATGTCATCAAATGTCTCGTAAATTTCTCTTAGACTAAGGGAATTTGTGTCTACATAACAAATGACCTTGACTATAGTGGCTATGAATGTAATCATCAGATACAAGAATAACTTGCAAGACCTCATGTACTTGAATCATCCTCCCCTATAAAGTCAAGCAACTGACACAACAGACACATCTTGTATTTGTGGGAATCCTTGCAATTTTTAGGATAATCAACAAATGGAGGAAGAAGGAAGCTATTAAAGATGTAACAGTGGTGTTGATAAGTAGTCGTTGACTAATATTTATCAACATATCTATAAAAATAGAGTGCCCCACTCTCACATAGTCTTGTCTCATCTCTTCTATCTACAACTGAATCTTTGACACCTATTTGTTCAATAATGATGCACTAAGTTTGTTTTGCTTGGGTTGGATATATTAAGGCCTTGTAACCAAATCCTTCCTAAACATCTCCTTAGTAAAAGGAAAACAAGAAACTTGGATGGTGTTGGCTGTAAATGGGCTAACCTTAAAACCAATTAGATTTGTAATAGAAAATAAACTAAAAGGTCATAAGAAAAAATTGCTTATTTAGAATAAACCAGAGGAACATCCATCAACAAGAACTTAACCAATAGCGTTAACTCAATTGAATTGTATAAAGGAATCTTTGAGTACTCAAGATGGGTTGAAGAGGTTCAAACTTGATATGATTGAAAAGAATGCCAAGAGGCCCTAGAAATAGTTCAATCTATTTACTTNTACAACTGAATCTTTGACACCTATTTGTTCAATAATGATGCACTAAGTTTGTTTTGCTTGGGTTGGATATATTAAGGCCTTGTAACCAAATCCTTCCTAAACATCTCCTTAGTAAAAGGAAAACAAGAAACTTGGATGGTGTTAGCTGTAAATGGGCTAACCTTAAAACCAATTAGATTTGTAATAGAAAATAAACTAAAAGGTCATAAGAAAAAATTGCTTATTTAGAATAAACCAGAGGAACATCCATTAACAAGAACTTAACCAATAGCGTTAACTCAATTGAATTGTATAAAGGAATCTTTGAGTACTCAAGATGGGTTGAAGAGGTTCAAACTTGATATGATTGAAAAGAATGCCAAGAGGCCCTAGAAATAGTTCAATCTATTTACTTAAAAACCCTATTAGACTCCTAGGCTAACATGTTCAATCCCAAAAGTAACAATGGATTTCTTGCCATTGTTAGATGTAGGAGTTGAGATTGTATCGATAATAGTTGAGTACAAATGTTTTTCTCTTTTGGGAAATTTTTTCAAGACCAATGGTCCTTGCATTAGAAAAAACTAAAATTGATGGAACAAACAATAATCAATTACAATAATCTTTGATCAAAATGGACAATATTGATGGGGATGTACTTTCAAACAATGTGCCTTTGTGGTTGGAACTTTTGCAATTTTGTTCGGATTCATATGGTAGCTTCTTCCATGACTCATCTCGGAAGATACTAGCTTGGATGCCACTCTTTACTCTATATGATGCTAAGCTAGCTCGCACAAAAGTTTCAATAGGTACTTTTCTTGCTAGGTTTTGACATTTCCCTTTGATTGCTTATGGTGAGCTTCTATTGCTTGCGGACAAGGTTCTTGCACTCTTGTACAAAATGGTTCTATGAGTACCCATAGCTTGTGCTTTGATCTCGCATCACTTGGCAGGCATTGTTTGGATTTTGCTTCCCACTTTCGTCTGTAAAGCATAAATTTTTTGCATGTGATATCTTGTCCCATGTCCAATTTACTTTAGATGGCCGGTGGCCCTTTGACCCTATTCTTTCTCATGTCCATTCAAGACTCTTTGAAAAGTCTCCTTTTCGAATCAACTACATGCTAGATCAACTGTAGGAAGTCTATTATTCCACCTCAAATTTGGTCAAAGACTAAAGTTTGCTTCCTTGTTGGACCTTTAGAAGTTCCTATTTGTATATGCTAGTATTGGAGTTATTTGTTTGTGGAGGTTCAGAAGCTCAGCTTTGGATCTGATTTACACTGAAACTTTTTTGGAAGTGTGTTACCGATTGAACTTGCACTTAAGCTCGAAGTTACCGATTGATTTTGCACTTAAGCTCAAAGTTACCGATTGAACTTGCACTTAAGCTTGAAGTCCCAACAACGGGTGCAAGCCAAGGGTAACTCAAGAGGGCTATCACTATCACCTCAATAGCACCTCTTCTCACTTTAGGTCGTCTCTCCTTTGGCTCAAAGGGGGTGTTCCTAGGGTTAGGATTACTAAGGCTTATGTACTGAAGGCTCAAGGTGATATGAAGAGTTGCCTTAGTAAAACAGAAAATTGGATGATTAAATAGGTTTATTTTTAGTGGTGGTTGATGGGGATTGACTAGTGCCAAATATCCAAATGGGCATGTGAAGTCATAGGCTTTCTAAGAAGGCTGGAAAATATGAATGGATGAGGATAAATCTGCTGTCCAAACATGCAGAACTTTGCCAACGAATGCAGATTTATATGGCTGAAAAATAACAGATTGTAGGCCCTCTATAGGTGCTCTACTTATGCACATACTAGACAACAAAGATAGATTCTATCCCAAGTTAAAAGTCACCATGAAACCTTTCAATGAAATGATATGACACAATGCGTCAAATATGAAATAAAAGTAGCAAAGAGAAGAATAGGTAACACCTCATTCACTTTCTTTCCTCGTACAGCTGGCCGCCCTACTACTATGAGATCCTTATTGTAGCACATACAAATCAGTAAGATGAAGATTGTGGACAGCCACACATAGATAGAAATTTCCTTGTTTAACATAGCTTCAAAAGATCTTCAACACAAGCCAAGCCAATTGAGTCTTGTTTCCTCAAACTATCAGCAACCAATACAATAGGAGGAATAAACAATAGGAGGAAGTTACCGATTGAACTTGCACTTAAGCTTGAAGTCCCAACAGCAGGTGCAAGCCAAGGGTAACTCAATGTTAATGTTTATGCCATTATTATAGTTCTTTGCATTTCAATAGATAAGAGCAACATAAGATCAAGATCACTGAGAAATACACATTCACAAGAGACACAACATTTATCCTGGGAAATCCTCTAGGGGAAGAAAACCCAGCAAAAACTTCCTTATCATAAATTGCCAATACAATGTCAAGAGATAACTCAAACCAATACAGAAAGT